>CAKOAT010051821.1:170662-204557 GCA_932364175.1 Eruca vesicaria subsp. sativa | reverse complement strand
TGAAACTTTCTTTTGTCAATTTTCGAGATTTTAAAAAATATATTTTTGGACGATTTTAAACATTGGTTAGATCCGATCCGAACCGTACCCGGAAAAAACCGAACCGAATCCGATCCGATAATTTGTAAAAACTGAACGGTACTTGTGAGTATAACACCGAAAATCAAAAAATCCAAATAACCCGAACCGAAACCAAATGGGCTCGGTGGAGGCCTAATTAAGAGTTCAGGTCCAATAATGGCACACTCCCAATGCACACTCCCATTTTGGCCTTCCTTCCGGTGCTCGAGACAAGCAAAGCCAAGGTCTCACGAGTCGTCCTCACTCTTGGCGTTTAATGAGATTGTAATAGAAAACTGCGAGTCGTATTCGGCGTAATAAACGGCAGGTAGTTTACACACATGTTTGGATGATTTGTGTGTACTAGTAGTATCAAGTTAAGAATGAACTATGGTTGTAGCACCTTTGTACACAATTTTCTATCATTACAAATCGTCATGACCATCAAAAACATAATCATGACACTATTCATGAACTGTATTCCATGTGTAAGCTCAAGACGATCAATCATACAACAGCATCGGCTTGTCTCTTAGTCAATCTCGCGTATAAGCCATCTTTGCTCATAAGTTCGTTGTGATTTCCCATCTGTTTTGCAGACAAAACATTAACAGTCAAGATCACAGAGATCAATGGTTTCAATGAATTGAACAAAACCGGTTACCTCAACGACTCGTCCACTGTCCATAGCCACTATTCTATCCGCAGCCTTAATTGTAGAAAGTCTGAAGGAACATTATGTTGAACATGTCATTTTCATAAATCAATCATCAAAACATGTCTGTTTAAGAAAAAAAGATACCTGTGTGCTATCACTATGACGCTTCTCTTTGACGCTGTATCGCTTCCGATAGAACGAAGTACTCCCTGGAAGAAACAAAAAGTTAAGGATTCTTGCATCCAAGTAACGTTTATTTGGAACTAGAGGGGATTTTACCTTAACGTTGTGTTCACTCTCTGCGTCAAGTGCACTTGTTGCTTCATCTAGGATAAGTATTTTAGGATCTCTAAGGATGGCACGAGCAATGGCAATCCTCTGTTTCTGCCCTCCACTGAGTAAATCATCATCAACAATTGTGTTGTAACCATTGGGAAGTGCTACGATGAAGTCATGTGCGTAGGCTTGCTTTGCAGCCCATATTATATCTTCTTGTGTTACATTTCGATCACATCCGTACTTGATGTTGGAACCTATGTCTGTTCGGAAGAGTTTTGGTTCCTGCCCCACGTATCCGATTCTTTGCCTTAGCCACTTGACATCCAACTCTTGCAAAGGAACGCCATCGAGTAGAATCTGGAATTCAAAAAGGAAGCCTTAAGGAAGGAGAGGCTTAAAAAGGTTGTTCTACAGTGAGTGTTTGTATAACCTACCTGGCCGCTTTTTGGTTCGTACAGTTGCAGCAAAAGACTAACCACTGTGCTTTTTCCACTGCCACTTAGACCAACCTGAACGCAACAGATTTGTACACAAATCACTTCCGATACATATTAAGTAAATTAGTGCACCGTGTGACTACTTAGAGATAACTACTTACGATTGCTACCACTTCACCAGGACGCACGGAAATGCTCACGTTTTGAAGCACTGCCACCTGAGAGATTTACATATGATATGATTTGTTTAGACACTGAAAATCTAGTTCAAGAATATACACAAAATAGCGAAAAGTTAAGAGGCAAAAGGTTAGACTGCAAAAGTTACACACATGAACACAGTCATACCTCTTCTCTTGACGGGTAGGAGAACGACACATTTACAAACTCGATATGCCCTGTCAGTCTCTGCAGTCTCGTTCCTGCAGTAACAGTTGATGAACAAAAATACATTACATGGTAGAGCGTAGCAATCTCTGTAAGCTTCTAGGCAGGTCCAAAGTGATCTACTCTAGGTTGTTCATCCTCGAAGAGGCTTGACTCTTAAGCAAATCAAGCTCCCATCAATCTCATGAATGGTCAACCTTTTTCTAAAATATGCTGGTTTTTGACAAAAAGAAAAAAAAGCGGAGCCTTGCCTTTTGCTATGAACTGATCACTTGGCCTGAGATCCATCATTTGGAAGACCTTTTCACTCGCTCCAACTGATTGCATCAAAGACGATAAATTATCTCCTACCCACCAGGTTGCATATATTAACCATTCACTGTACAACAGAAACTTTGTGAGCTGCTCTGCTGTTATTTGACCGGCTAAGATAGACATTCCTCCAACCAATACAGCAATAATCTATATAAGAAACAAATGCGGATCTTGTCAAATTCTAAGTATCAGCATTATCAAGGACCACATATAAATTAACCCATCCAAAAAAGGTAAAAGGGTGAATGAGGTTATGAAAAACTGGGTTATATTTGAGGAACCTGAGTTGCATGGTATAGAGTGTTGAAGCTCCAATTCCAAATACCATATGCAGCACTCTGTCTCAAACTTACATCGGCCATTTTCTGCAGCCAGTGATTATACCTTTTCACAACAGAAGGAGATAAAATCTATGTCAAAAATACGTAAACAGAACCTGTTCTTGAAACAGATTGGGCTAAATTTGCAAAGTTTCACAAGAAATGAAAATCAAGAAATTGAGAGACTTTTAGGGTTCCATGGTATCAGACTGCACCTTTTAAGCTCTTGCTTCTCTGTTCCATATACACGAACAGTTCTCATCAAGGAGTATGTCTCTTGAGCGACCTTGCAAGATCAAGAGAGCAGTTATAAGCGAAGAATTAATTGCATAAGACATGTCAAGATAATACATCTTGACAAAAAAAAGAGATAAATAGTTCTTGAACAATCTACTTCATTCGCAGAAGCTGTGATCTCCTGAATCAACTTCGCTGTCTTCTTTTGGTACCTATAACATGAGCGGATGTAACTTTATTCTCACTCATAAGAACACTAGGTATACGTTCAACTGAGCTGCCCAGGTGAATCATCTAATCAAAAGAAACAAAGTAATGGCAGAAACTCACATCCCGTAAACAAACATAACCGCTGCCAAAATACAGCAAATCACCAACGTGCACACCCCAAGGGGCCAGGACAGGATCAATAAATAAACCAATGCCCCTGTACCCTAAGAGAAAGAAGGTAAACATACAAATAAACGTCAATCATGCGCCAAACCCGCTTTAGTCGAGATGAAATTATACTGACTCGAAGAAGACCTGAAGAACATTGCGAAATATCATGTTCAGATCATTTCCAATGACCCTCGAGACTTGCTGACAATCCGATCCAAGTCTGCTTGTTAAGTCACCAACAGTTTGCGAGTCGAAAAACGATATGTCCTGATGCACCGACAAGTTAATTTAGAATGAAAAAGGTAAGAGGTAAACATGAGCTACCAAGAGTTAAGAAGGATACAATAGCTAAAAACTGTCACGACCTGGAGGAGAAGAGTGGAGTATAGTGTTTCCCTCATCCGTTTAACCTACAGAGTAGAATGAGACCCATCAGTTTTGAGGAGATTAAAACCACAAATAGTAGGGGAAGTGGGAACTAAACTCACAAGTATCATGTTCGCAATCCCAAAGAAGCATCCTCGTATGCCACTGGAATCAAGAGTTAAAACAAAAAAAAAAGTTGTGTGAGGATCTCCACACTATCAAAACCTGGATATTGTTTGTAAAAGAATCTCAAAACAGGAGAACGTCATCAGACAGCAAAAGCAACCCTTTAATTCAACTCTAAGAAAGAAACAGGGACAAGCATTTGACCATACAAGATCTTAACCTGCAAATGCCCGAAGTAACACACAACACAATCAAGAGCTTGACATTCCGATGAAACACAGT
The DNA here is from genome assembly GCA_932364175.1 of Eruca vesicaria subsp. sativa. NCBI lineage: Eukaryota > Viridiplantae > Streptophyta > Magnoliopsida > Brassicales > Brassicaceae > Eruca > Eruca vesicaria. The sequence goes on along the minus strand of CAKOAT010051821.1, from coordinate 200,709 downwards.
GACATCACCACTTTGTGCCGAGAATATCGAAGCCGTCAAGAAATGTGGAATTGATATCTCTGAAAGCTGAAAACAGGTAGAGAGAGAAAAACCAATATAAGCAAAGGAGAAGATTCTGATTCTGAACTTTATCTGGCCTAAAACAGTCAATTACATATATACAATCTTAACTACTTTGGAGGCCTAATGATCTTTACAGCACAACATGAATAAGAGGAAGAAGCCACGCACCGCGGCAACAATGAGAGTAGAAAACGCAGCGAAGATAACCCACCGATCCTCAGCCACAAGCTCCCACATCCTACTCAACGCACGCCAAACCGTCACCGGCTTCGCTACGAACCTACTATCAACTTCCTCCGTGAATCTCCACCAGCTTCCCCCTGGCAATATCGTCTTAAGAAAACCAATACATTGCCTGATTCTCTCCGGAAGTGAAACCGAGTTTTTTTCCCCTTCGTAATACTCAGAGCTGCCCACTGCTGCTCCATTTGCCGTGGAGCAATTAACCGGAGATAACCGGTGATTTCTATTGGAGAATTTAAGCGAAAACGACGGTTTCGGTTTGAATCGGAGATTTTTTCTTTTGATGTCGCTCGTGGCGATAATGGAACACCGTCTGTGGAGGGAGATGTGGATAGGGCGGCGACTCGTGCAGCCGAGTACTTGCAGAGCCATGAACCGGTGGAGTGAGATGAAGAAAGCTCCACGACTTGGAAGAAGAGAGAAATGAAACGCGTCGTTTTGGGGAATTGAAGAAAGATGTTAACGTAAGGAAGCCTCCGTGTCAACCAAAACAATCCACAAAACCGGGATGGGGCCCACGGAGATCCACGACTGAGTGCATCAGCCACAAGGTCTCACCGGCGCGTGGAGATTCAATCATGTGGTGCTGTGCTCTTTGCGTCGTTTTAAGAGCAAGGCTATGAATTGAAGACATATATTCTTATCGAGTTTTAGGCCCATATCACTTAAAAGCCCAGTTAAGTTTGTAAATCCTTGGGAAAGCTGAAGAAATTGAGTGAACGGAGTTTCAGCCAAGGTAACCGGTAGGGCTGAGCACAAAAAGTGATATATTTATATAAACATTTTAAAATTTTTTTTAATATAATCTATTCACGAATAATTAAAAAAAGAAAAGAAAAAACAATGACAAAATAAAAACAATGATATATAATTTATATATAATAAACTTATTTACTTTTAAATTTATTATCAAATAATTTACCAATAGTTATCAAGTAATTTGTAAAAGGTTTACACAACAAGTAATAAAACAAGGCAAATAATTTATAAATTTACCAATTTTTCGCAAGTACTTAAAACTACAATTTTTTGTTTTTAACAAATCAAATATAAGTCCAAAATTTGAATATTCGTATAAGTCAAGTCGAGTTCTAAGTATATGGAAAATACCAAATAGTCGGCTTGTGACTGTGATTGGTGAACTCTTCCTATCCGAACGACGTCGTTTCAGTATTTAGATTGAAAATAAAAAAGAGATATTCTTATTGGGCTTATATCATATTAGGCCCAGGTAAAATATGTAAACCCTAGGAAATCTGAAGAGAGTGTCACTTTATAACTCTTTTCTTCTTAATAGTAACTCTAGCCGCAAGAGAAAACGTCGAAGGGAGTCACAGATCGGCGAAAATGGCGACGGGGCAGAAGAAGAACAGGAAGAAGCGAGGACACGTCAGCGCCGGACACGGTCGTATCGGAAAGCATCGCAAGCATCCAGGAGGTCGCGGTAACGCAGGAGGAATGCACCACCACAGGATCCTTTTCGACAAGTACCATCCCGGTTACTTCGGTAAAGTCGGTATGCGATACTTCCACAAGCTTCGCAACAAGTTCCATTGCCCGATCGTCAACCTCGACATGCTGTGGTCTCTTGTCCCTGAGGAGTTGAAGGCGAAATCGACTAAAGATAAGGTTCCGTTGATCGACGTGACGCAGCACGGGTTCTTCAAGGTGTTGGGAAAAGGTCATTTGCCTGAGAACAAGCCTTTTGTTGTGAAGGCGAAACTTATCTCGAAGACTGCTGAGAAGAAGATTAAGGAAGCAGGTGGTGCTGTTGTACTCACTGCTTAGGTTTATCACAGATTTATCTTCTGGTTTTGTTTTTTATTTTATTTTTGAATCTTCGCTAAAACTCATCCTGTTTTGGATTTTGGAACATGGTTGTTATGACATTGAGATGTGCATGTTTTGAACATCTTCGTATTAATACTTGCATTTGATTCGGACAAGTGTTAGATAGGTCGTTATAATGCTTGGCTGGATTGGGTTAGCTTTCATGTTAGTTTGCTTAATAATTATCGATCACATTTGTAACATGAGATTTGCCAAAAACAGGAAAAAAAGAACATTAGATAATTATGAACAGTTTCATAGAGGAATTATCAACATAAATAACAATTTGTAAACTTGAAATTTCCCCAAAAACCTCTCCCCACCTACCTTACTATACCTGAACCAGTACTCTGATCTTTTTATAATATATGATGTTTAATTTATTGCAAGAGAGTAAAACATTTGCATTCTTCTAAAAAAATATTTTTAAATATTGAATTTTAAAGTTATTTAATCAATTATAAATAAAATTATAAAATTTTATTGGGTAAACAGTTTTTAATAAAATTAAAATTAACCTTACAACTATATATACATTTTATTCGTTGATTTTCTTTTTGTAGAAATGTTATACATATCATAAAATTTCAATCATATATTTCATATAAATAATTAGGTTTAAGAAAATAGTGTAATATTAGAACTTAACTAAGCTTATTTATACTCACAAAAGTTTGTATTGCTCTTTAAAATCTATATATAATAGGAAATACATATATCTACGATTTTCTTTTCTTTAAAATTAAGTATGTAACTTAAAGATAATCATGTCAAGTAAATCTCTAATTTTGTCAACTATATCTCTCCTTTTTTAAAACTGGGGTAACAATGTATATCTCTAATTTTAAACATATGGTTATTAAAATACTTTTACTTTTTGGAATGATTTTACCGTATTATTTAGTAGTAAAATTTTAAGAGAGAACATATATAATAACAACTGTTCTCTCTGTTTGGAAGTGTGCGTCTCTGCAAATCTCTTCTCCATCAACCTTAGGGTATCGCCTTCACCGTTTTATTGGAAGTGTGCGTCTCTGCAAATTGTTTTTTTTTTTGGTTCTTTTCGAGAGTTTTCAGTCAAATAAGAGAATGGCTTCAGGTTCAGAGAAAACTCTTCCTTGTCCAGGTACTTTTGTTGTCTCGAATGATCTAAAGCGTACTAGTCATATGCGATTATTGTTTAATAGTACTAAGATTCGGTGGTTTTGTTTCTTCTTCTCGGCAGAAGATTCAAGTAAAATTACCTCGCCTGCCCTTGCCGTTAAATTCGATGCTTTAGATTTCCCAGCCATGAAGGCTTTGGAAGATTTCCGGGTTTCTTTTCATTCTTACATGTTTTTTTCTTTTTGGGTTTTTGAAAAGGTTTCATTCTTTTTGTTGATGGTTTATTATATTGTGTCTGCTTTGGCTTTAAACGCCAGACTTGCTGCAGAGAACTTGGTGCGAAAATGTTCGAGGATCCTGCATATATCCAAGGAGATTGGAGCAGCAAAATTCAAATGTTTCAGCGCGTTCGGGATAACGCGAGGCAGGTACTATACTAGTGCATTTATTATTATAAGCTCGATGATGATGATCCGGATGATAATTTCATTTTCTTTGTCCCAGGATCCTCGTGCGTCTCTGGAGAATCTCGTGAAACCTGGAGCACTGGAGCAATTTGCTGAGCGTGTTGCCCTAATTAGAAAAGATCCTGAAGTTGTACCCATTCTAGACGAGTTAGACGCTCGTCCTGCTGCTGCTCTCTTCAAGTAAGATTTGTATCATTCTTTTTTTCTTTTTTTTTGGTTGAAATATATGAGTGTTTGGTTCATGGAATTTTGCTTTTGGCTGTTAGGTTTTCGGTTGACAAACAAGTGTTGAAAAAGCTTGGAAAATCAATGCTTAGGTCTCAGGTAAAAGTTTTACCTCTGTCTTTATTGCTCAAAGCTTTTAACTCACTACCCTTCCAACAGGGTCTGAACTATGATGATGATGATGATAGTGAAGAACTTGTCTCTGAGGGAAGAAAAGCCCTCGATATTGCTTTTGGGTATGCCGAGGTACCTCTCTTGATTAACTTTTCCAAACTTTGTCATATTAACTAGGAGGATGATAATCACCATTGATCTTAATCTATCGTCAATTACTTGTCTTTCTAATCACACAGATGAAATGCCACAAAGTTATTCTGGATGCTCAAAGAAAAAGGGCCAATAAGGTTGAGAGGAAAAAGAAGACCACATCTCATCATGCCTCAAGTAGAAACACGAAGATTCGTAGCCTTCTCTCCAGCATGTTTGATTTTGTGTAAAATTGCAACATTAACAATGACACTGTTTAAAATGTGTATCCTCGGTTCTTGAGGATGAATTTTCAGAAAAGATTTTAGGATTTTTTTGGGTAGTTGAATATTTCCTAGATTTTCAAATATTTTTTTGGTTTTCAGATTTACGTATACAATTCGAATGCTTGGATCTTTGTCCCCAAACCTTCTATGTATAAACAAATTACATGTATTTTTCATCTATTTTAGTTAAGGATCCGAACCGATCTGATTTCCAAATATTTAGAACGATCTTCATGTCTAGGATTAATCCAGACTCAAAAAAATCTGTTCGAATTGATCCTTAGAACATCATTAATACATGTTTTTCGGAAAGATTTCTTAAGAAAATATAAAGAAATTTATTTTCTCCGTCTTAAAAAACTGCATTAATGATGCTCTTTAGAACATGATTATAGGGGTTTTTTAGTGAGTTTTATGGGTTTTTTGCATTGTTCGCATGCCCAACTATCACGTAGCAGTCCGTAAGTGGTTCGCTTTTTAATTTTTGTTTTTAGACAAAATAAAAATTAAGAAGCTCAAGTGGGTTTTTAGGGATAATTATGCTCTTAGATATTGACGTGATACCTCAATATATAAGATATTTATTTTATTTTATTTTGAGATTAGTAAGATATTTTGAAAGATAGTATTAGAGCACCTTTATTGGGGGATTTTAGAAGGGGTTTTAAGGAGAAAAGGTGGGGTGGGGACCAGAAAAGAAGAAAAAATGTGGCTTGTTGTTCTGGAATAAACGACGTTTGCAGTCTGTTTTTTACACTGTTTTGCGGGTTTTATGACACGTGGCGATCCGCGAATAATTCTTTTTTTTAATTTTTTTTTTAAATCAGATAAAACCGAAAAAGAAAAAAAAATTAAAAGACGGATCCCATCATTTCTGCGATAAAGGTGGTTAGAATGTTTTATCTTATAATGTGACATTAGGGATTTGAAGGATCTCAATCTTCAGCAACATTAGAGTTTAATCCTTCTCTAATTGTTTACTATATTGTCACTTTTAAAACAGAACAATTTTATAATAAATTCAGATTTTACAGAGATAAAAATCAAGGAAAGAGATTAAACAATGACCTTATGGTTATACAGAGAGAAATTATACATGTAGTGGGAGCAAGTATTCAAATCGAACGGTCAAAAGGAAAGGTTCCAGAGAGCTTAACAAAAGACTGAAGCACAAGTTATCAGGTTGAGTCTTTATATCACATTTGACAACAATATTATAGCCCATTTAAATCTCTATAATATTATTTGAGAAGTCACTTTCTTAGGTGTCGCTCTCACGTTAACTCTCACGCTGATTGATTACTATAATATCCCTAATGAATTAAAAATATATTTAAATATTATTATTTCCATTTTAAAATCTTCCAAATAACAATATAAAACAAAAAGGAAATATTTCTAAAATTTACAAAACTATTTAAAAACGAAAAATAAGTATATATATAATATGGTTTCATAAAAAAAGGAAAGTTTACAAAATAGTAATATTTAACTTAAATATATTTTAAATAACATAAATTTTACTTTTTAAGTAATTATACTTTATATCTATATCTTCTAAGATGAAAACAATATTTGTATATAATGTGTTTTCATAAAAAAATTTCATACACATAATCTTGATATTAGAAAAAGAAATATTTTTTCTTTAAAAAGATAATTTACAATAAAATATATATTTTCAAAGTAATTAGTTTTGTATATATCTATCTATTTTATTAGATGATTACATAAAATAATTAAGTAACATAAACTGATATATGTTTAATTGACAAAAAAATTATAATTAGTATATTTATTTGATTATAATATCTTACCGTTACAGCAAAAAATATAAATTATATTTTACTTATATAATATAATTTCTCAAAAACAATCACATTTTTACTGCATATTTTAAGAGATATTAAAAACAAAACTTAAAATAAATTTAATGGTAAACATCTTTTGATCAGATAACTACAATTCTTTTAAAATATCATAACACTATATAATTTAACGAGGTAGATACATTATATTTTAATAGTTAAAATTATATGTTTTCTTAATAACTCTTTTGATGTTTAATTTTCTGTTTTTATGTTTGTGGAATTTAATATAACCATAATCAAAATACTTAAGAAAATAATAATTCTTTATTTTAAAAATTATTTAAAATAAATTTCAGTTTAACACCCAATCAATCTAAAGCATAAATTATTTAAAATTTCTAAAAAATTTAATTATTGTAAATATTGATATGTTTTCACAAGCGTCTGAAAATTTCTTATTACTTATGTATGTAAGTTAGAATCAGACACTTTAGTTTTTATTTTTTTCGTTCTAAGCATAAAAAATATTAAAATACAAAATCTTACTAAGATATACTTATATTTCTAAGATAACAACCAACATAAATGTAAATAAAACAATTAATCAAAAAAATTTCAGATATTTAGAATAAAAAATATTATAGTTGAATTCAGAGAAATAGATAGAATCCAATATATATATATATATATATATATATATCTAAATGATAAACTAACTAAATATAATATATCTAAAATTATATATAACTAAAATAATATAATATTATTAGTACAACTATACATAAAAACTATAAATTAATATAAAAGTTAAAGTAAATATCAATCAACTATTATAATATATTTAGTTTATATATATTTATGTCCGTGCATGAGTACGGAAAATCACCTAGTTTACATTTTAAATGAAGATATGATTAGCTTGTATGTACACATAAAAAAAAAATACTTTGTTGACTTCTTTTCCAATCATAAATTATAAACCAGACTCCTGTTTCTTTTTCAATCATTCACACAGGAAACTTAACAAATCTCCTGTCTCTTTTTTTCTTTCTAGCAGCACCAATGACAACAGTCGTTGTTGAGGTCTCCCGAGTCATCCCCGCCACTGACTCAGTCCTAAACTCCGCTAACACGCTCACAATCCCGTTGACTTTCTTCGATCTACCATGGCTACGTTTCAACCCAGTCAAACGAGTCTACTTCTACAAGCTAACCGAGTCAACTCGTGAGCATTTCCACTCCTTCATCATCCCTAAGCTCAAACTCTCTCTCTCCCTCGTCCTCCGCAGCTACCTCCCTCTCTCCGGCCGCATCACCTGGAACCCAAACGACCCCAAACCGAGCATCATCGTCTCTCCAAACGACTCCGTTTCGTTGACCGTCGCAGAGAGCGAAGCTGATTTTTCCTTCCTTTCCAGCTATGGTCAACGTCCAGTCACCGAGTTACAAACCTTGGTGCCCGAGTTAACCTTTTCGGACGACTCAGCATCGGTTTGCTCTCTGCAGATCACGTTGTTCCCTAACCACGGATTCTCCATCGGCGTCGCAGCACACCATGCCGTTTTCGACGGAAAAACCGCGATGATGTTCATCAAAGCTTGGGCTCACTTGTGTAAACAACTCCAAGAAAACATAGTCAACTCTCTTCCGGAGAATCTGACTCCATCTCTTGACCGGTCTTTTCTCAACGGTCTAACCGGACTCAATGAGAAGATGGTCGAGGTTGTTACATCTACCAAAGGGAGAAGCCTGCGTCCGCTTCCCGCCAAGGAGCTCGGAGACGACGACGTTTTATCCACGCTCGTGCTGTCTCGCGACGACGTGGAGAGACTCCGGGAGAGAGTCAAGAGAGAGTCTATGAGTCAAGATATCCATTTGTCTACTTTCGTCATCGCATACGCCTACATGTGGACTTGCCTCGTGAAGGCACGTGGAGGAAACATGGATAGGTACGTGACTTTCTTGTTTATGGGAGACTTCAGAGAGCGGTTGGACCCGCAGCTTCCGGCGACCTACTTTGGAAACTGCGTGTTTCCGGCGGGTTGCTTCAAACGCAAGGCGGCGGAATTTGGGGGAGAGGGAGGGTTCGTGACAGCGGTGGAGATAATCAGTGAACTGGTGAAAGGGTTGAGTTCACGGAAGATAGAAACGATTGTGGATGAGTTTTTGGCTATATTCAGTTCCAAGGGCGAGAGCACACAGTTTGGGGCGGTAGCTGGATCGACCCGGTCGGGAGTATATGAGTCGGATTTTGGGTGGGGAAGACCGGTTAAGAGTGATGTTATCTCTATCGAAGGAGAGAAAATCTCAATGGGAGAGAGACGTGACGAATCTGGTGGCGTTGAGATTGGAGTGTGTCTGAAGAAGACTGAAATGGACATCGTTCTTGCTTTGTTCAATGATGGTTTGCAAAAATAAACGCATTTCTTTGTTTCCATGCAAAATCTCAATAAGGCAAAGATCAATTGAGTTGTGAGCTGTCTTATGTAATTGGGTGTTTTGGTTGCGTCATGTGTTTCGATTATTGTTGTATGGTATGATATGTTTTGTATTATTTGTTCGTTGCTAGGGGATGGGTGGGTAGGGAGAAAACTTGTGATACAAGAAATGTGTATTTGCTTATCTTAAACCAGATGAACACAACTAGATGTGTTTCTAAGAAACGTCTGAAGTGACTTCTGCTTATAGCATTTTGAAACATTTATGTACGAATCCACGACAACATATGACTAGTAGCCTAAATTATTGATCATATTAGGATTACTCCCAATTTATAATTATTTCTTAGCGCAAGAAGTGCAACTAGGCCAAACGTTTTTAACTCAACCCGAAATACCGACCTTAACCCGAACCACAAAAACCGAAACCGAATCCGAACTGTTTTACAAAAATATCTGAATGGAACTTATGAGCTTAGTACTTTGTACTATGGTTATCATCCGAACCGAACCGAAATCCGAATTAGGATCCGAAGATATCCGAAATTAGTTAAATATGCTAATGTTTTTATATATATTAAGGTGATTTAGATATTTTAGAGTATTTAAAATATTTTTTTAGTTTGTTTTATTTGTTATTGTGAATACTTTTTAGTTAATTTAGATAGTTTAACTAATTTTTAATTAGATTTGTAAATAATTTATATATTTTGAAACATTTTTTTGTCAATTTTCAAGGTCTTAAAAAATATATTTTTGGACGATTTTAAACATTGGTTAGATCCGATCTGAACCGAATCCGGAAGGAACCGAACCGAATTCGATCCGATAATTAGTAAAAACCAAATGGTACTTATGAGCATAACACCGAAAATCCAAAATTCCAAAAATCCAAATAACCCGGAGTGAAACCAAATGGGCCACCGAACGCTCAGGCCTAAGTGCAACCATGTTGAAAATATATCATGGTCTTCAAAAACTCACATAGAAGCTATCATACCTGGAATATATCAAAAACCTCTTGTCATTTTTGTATGTCCACCAAAAACTTCACCCAATGTGGTCTAGATAACAAAAAGAACTAAGAAGATATAAAGATGTCTCTCTTATTAAAACATAAACATTGTCTTGAAATACACCTTCTATTATAAAGAAATTATGAAAACAACTATACTACTTTTTATGTTTACATACAACATAATAATTAATCTTATGTCTAAACAATATAAAACATAAAAGTGAAGTGTATCATTCCATGCTCAAAATGGTTTGAAAATTTTTTTTGTTAAAATGGAAGTACTAAGGGAAAGGAAAAAAAAACTAAATAAACAAAAACACTGTTGGAACTAAGAAAAACAAATGGAGAAAATTATGATTCAAGTCATGATTTATTCGAATTCCAACTTGTCCATATCGATCAACATCAAATAAGAATCTAAACCGAAATCAAGGAATGGTGCTTAACCAATAGTTTAATTGCATAAATGTAGAAATCATGAACAAAGAACCGTGGTTTAAAATGAAAATTTCATAAAGATATGGTTTAAAATGACAATTTAACCAACCGAGTTGTATACTAAACGATAAAGTTGTAGAAATGTAGGCCAGGAATCAAAATCTTCCATTAGTGAAAAAATCAGCATTCCAAAGATCTAGCCTAGATAACGAAGCTTCAAAAGAGACTAATCTTCTTAAAAGACAAAGATTTGTAGTGCATTTTTTGTTCATGTGTTATTGTCGATAAGTAATTTTTTTTTGAACTGATCAATAAGTAAAATTTCTCTCACGGATGTGGCTACAGCCAACTTCATTTGTTAAAGCTGTTTTAGCAACAAGTACCCTGGCAATTAAGTTTAAATTGCGATTACTAGAAAAAAATGTATTGGTCAGTCAACTCAAGAGTAGATCAATATTACTATTCATCTTGATATATTTAAGTACTTGCTAACAGATAAGGAAGATCCAACATCAAGGTGTAAGTTAGTAAGAGCATGATTATCACTGACATACCTTCCACAGTTTCTCAACTATATTAAATTATTCTTATAACTACAATCTCCTAGACCGCTTAGCATAGACACACAAGTTAAGGTTGAAATCAGCATAACGATCTATTCTAGATAACGGATCTCCAAGATAAACGAAACTAGCCTTCATAGAAGATGAAGATTCATGATTGTCACCATCTCCGGTAGAGATCGAGCTTAACATCTACACAGAAATTAGGGATGAATTAGCACGAAGAACTATTCTAGATAACAAATCTCCAAGATAAACGAAACTAACTTTCGCAGAAGACGAAGAATCAAGATCGTCACCATCTATGATACATATCGAGCTTAGCATCTACATTCAGGGCTAAAATCAACATCAATAACCACACAAAGTTCAAAGAAACTGGAAATAGAGAGAGAATAAGCAGTAACCGTTACCTTGCTGATGATTTCCTCGTTCGCCATTGTTATGATCCGGAGAGAAGAAAACGAGACTGAGAGCGAGAAATGGGTGATCGAATAAGTGGAAAGAGGGAAAGTGTGGTGCTTTTTCTTGTGCTTCCCTCTTTAGAGTAAGTGCGCCTGATACAAATGGGTCTTTGCCATTTCAATGTTACTACTCAGACCATTTATAACATGCTTTAACTCAAACCGACTAACGTGTAAGAGATTAGTATTTAACTTTTTCAATTTTGCTTACAAGCAGTCCCATATATTTAATTAGCATGCAAATGATTTTAATTCTTTTTTAAGAGTTTCTTTCGGTCTAGAATGATTTTAGAATGTTATAAACGACTCTATATATTGGCATTTTACCATAATCAAAAAACTAAATTGAAACCGACTCAAAAATGCAAGTTCGGTTCAGGTCCAAATAGAAAACAAAATACCTATTGGATATATTTTTTTGGACATGTGGGTCTCCGTCTCGGGTACTCAAAATACCTTAAATATTTTTCATATAGTAGGTATAGTTAGACTTAGAGATGTAAGATGTATTTTTGGAATTACAAATATTTTAAAATTGAGGTTCGAGTTCTCGGTTTAGGATTTTGGATAAGATCTCACATTTTTAAAAATGTATTTAGTCTGCTCCTTGCTTTGGATTTTCGTATAAGATTACATGGTTTTTTGGTATTTGAATATTTTTGGATCTTTAAAATTTCGGATTTGTGGATACAATTAAAATACTTTGGATCTTTTCGAGTATTAAATACCCGATCTGACCTCAAACCTTCTATGTATATGTAAATTACATGTATATCTAAGAACCGATCTGAATCTGAACAAAAAAATATCAAATATGTAATAGGATTCACATGTTTAGGACTCAAAAGATCTAGACCCGAACTTGATCGAAAGATATGAATGCCAATGCTTACTTTTTTGTGCCATAAGTTTTGTTTTTCCTTACAAGAATAAATAAACTGATATTTAAAGAAAAGAATAATATTTATGAGATTTTTAAAATTTTGTCTATTAGTTTTTAAAAATTAGTATCATTTGTATTTACAACTAATATTAAAAATTGGACTTTTTAAAGGGCCTTAACTATGGAATTTTTCAAATCGTCGAAGCTCCGGCTTTGCTTTGTTCGCCGGGGGACTTATGATGGAAAGGGCAAATACGACAAAGATATTCTCTCTAAGAACCACATTGGCGTTTGGGGCTCATGGTGGAAAGAACATCAATAGGAATATAGATGTTGCCAGCAGATGGTTCACGATAGTTACTACTTACTACACAGGCTCTGCTGGTATTGAGGCTGCCCATGATCTTATCTGATGAAGGCTCCTATATAGTCATATTGGTCGCAAGGAAGCCTGCTGGTATATGTTTGCTATTCCAATTGCCTATATCTTTCTATTGGATTAGTTGAAAATGTTACCACACCTCTCGGCCCAGTTTTATCAGTCGATTGTGTACACACTGGAGAACCAAAATTACACGGCGAAGATACACCAGGTTTTAATGTTCGATCTTACTCAGCGCGAAGCACTTGAGAATACATTCACGATGAAATTTTGCTCAGACCTATTCTTTAAATAAGAACAAGGCATTACACGACGAGAAGAAAAATCAAGCAGAACCAACGAGTTACAAAGATCAAAACGTATTTATCCGGAGTACAAAATTTCTTACTTAGCTACAATTTTATTAGTTCAATTATTATAAAATTCATATACTATCTTAATATTAACTCAATCCAATCCAAAGGTAGACTATACCAAACCGTAATCAGATTGCTTACTCCTATCTATGGAAACTATGATCACCAAAAAGCTTTAAGAAAATAGAAATAAATAAAAAAAGAATCACAATATACATAAAACCCAAAAATACACTGGTAATAATGACATGGCAACTTCCTATTGGTCGGACAGCATCAATGAAGAAAGTTTCGTTTCGTAGCACATAAGAAAGAGCTTTTGCTAACGTGTCAACTAATGATTGGATCGACTGCATGAGCTCATGACTAAGTCGAACATCTGCACTCGGTCACAGAAGTTTCAAAGGGGTATTTCTTCGTAAATCAGATGTTATATTTCTCTTATAAAAGCCATCTCTGCACTAAACATTTTCGCCGTCACGGATTGAACGTTTTTCTTAAGCTTCTCTCTCTCTCTCTCTCTTCTAAAGGTTTTAATACTCTTTCAACTTCGTTGTGGTGGTGCAGTAAAGCAAGATGGGGTTAGGTTTTGCCAAGCTTGTTAGCAGTCTGTTTGCAAAGAAAGAGATGAGACTTCTGATGGTTGGTCTTGATGCTGCTGGTAAGACCACTATTCTTTACAAGCTCAAGATCGGAGAGATTGTCACCACCATCCCCACTATTGGTATGTTTTTAAAATTTGTGATATAAGTGTATAAACAAACTCTAGGATCATAATCAAATAACTATCTATCTTTCTTACAGGTTTCAATGTGGAAACTGTTGAGTACAAGAACATAAGTTTTACAGTGTGGGATGTTGGGGGTCAAGACAAGGTATGATCTCCACTTCTGATGATTCTTGTCTGATTATGTATCTAATGTAGCTATACAACGAAAATCATTTTGCTTCTTTTTGTATGTTTTTCAGCTCCGTCCCTTGTGGAAGTACTACTTTCAGAACACTCAGGGTCTGATCTTTGTTGTGGACAGCAACGACAGAGACAGAGTTGTTGAGGCTAGAGATGAATTGCACAAGATACTCAATGAGGTCCAAATCGATAATGAATTTTCTTATTTTTTTCCATCATACCCATTCTTCAGAAAAGTCTTAGCAACTCTAGTTTTTTTTTGTGTGTGAAGGACGACCTGCGTGATGCTGTGTTGCTTGTGTTTGCAAATAAACAAGATCTTCCAAATGCGATGAATGCAGCTGAAATCACAGATAAGCTTGGCCTTCACTCCATGCGTCAGCGTAAATGGTAGATATACTCATATACATCTCAATACAAGTCTTTCTTAAAATCAAAACTATTCTTGTGTACTATAACTATGTGTTTGTTTGCAATCTCTACAGGTTCATTCAGAGCACATGCGCAACTTCAGGTGAAGGACTGTGCGAAGGTCTAGAGTGGCTGTCCAACAACATCTCTGGCTAGGTAACATTTTGAAACACACACAATCTAACAAAAGTTGGTTTCTTATATCTTCTCATGCAGACACTTATCTTTCTAATCATGTATGTTCCCTTTTACGCAGGCGTAATGACGCGAAACTGCTTGTATTGAGATGCTTCTTCCTGCTGTGTGTTTGGGGGATAAATATTATAAATAGATTATTACATGAACTTTTTTTTTGTTAATTGGGTATGTGAATAGTCTGATTGTACAAGTACATGTCTTGTAAAGTTATTGCTTTTCGTTGTACTTTAATAAAACCTGGATTGATGGTCGAATGTTACTGCTTTCTTGTTACTACGTATATCTGTCAACATCTTCTACTATTTAAACTACTTGTTCGCGTACTATCTTTTGTACCAATTCTCGAAATAAATAGGCGCCCATTCTGGAATGACAATAAGAGAAGGTGCAGATGGCTAACCGGTTACCAATTTCCGGTTTTAAAAGATACTAACCGGTTCGCTTCTAAAGCCAGTTCTAAGTACAAATCGGCCCCTGGTTCTCAATATTCATGACCACTCACGTTCGTGTGCAGTATGGGCCGAATCAGGCCTGTAATAGATCCGACCCGACCCGACCCGACCCGAACTTAAACCCCCACCTTCGTAAATCACAAAACGTCGCCGATTGCGAGAAGAAGAAGAGTCAACATGGCGGCCAACGGCGTGAGAAGAGCTCTCCAGTCATCGTCATCGACGGGGAGAATATTCTTCCGTCGTTCTTCAGCTGCTCCGAAACTTGGAAATTTCGCTTTTGAGAATGGATCATCATCATCTCGCTCATCACTTCGCAGACTAACATCCTCCAGGTTTAGCGATAGATCCGTTGTTGTTGTTGAAAATGAGGAATTAGGGTTTTCTGAAATGATGAATTAGTGTTTTGTGTTGCAGGATCCCTGTGGAACTGAGTGCAGGGATGTCGCTTATACCTTTACATAGTGTTACTGCTTCAGCATTGCTCACTTCGTTGCTATCTCTAAGCAATCAAAGCTGGGGTTGCTTATCAGAAGGTATTTGACATTGCTTGTGTTTTGTCTCTTTCCGTGTTTGATCATTACAAAGTTGTTAGGACATTGTCTTTCTAAAGAGAGTGAAACCTCGTCCGTACCGTAATGAATTTCATCATGTCTCTAAGAAGCGGTTTTGATGTTTTGCAGGATTTGCGACAACACTATAACATTGGCCGGCAAAGTTTTGTCTCCAGGTGGGAGTGGGACTAATTACTTTTCAGATTTCAAGTAGCTCGTTTTCATTTTCGTTGGTGCTTAGCAAAAGAAACACGCAGCCTTAAGCTTTCTTGTGAATGGCTCCTTTGCTATGTTTATTTATACAATTGTCATTTTTCAGTCTGATGATTCCGTTACTACTTTACTAATCGGTTAGTAACAGTGGTTAATCTGTGTCTCTGTTCTCTACCGGAAGAATTTGGTTCCTCAAATTTGCTAATTACACATCAAATAACCTATCTTGGAGCTAATAACCCCTCCAGTGACAAAAAAAAGGAGGTAAATTAGCTAATAACCCCTCGAGTTTCCTAACTCATCATTTTATTTCTGCTTTCAGCTTAAAGTCTTTTGAGTTCTTGGTGTAAAAAAAAAGTATATAATAAGAGTTTTACTTAAGTAAAAAACAACTGATTTATCATTCACATATTAATGAAGCTGAGTTTGTGAAAGCACAATGAATACTAATACAGAGAATGTAACTAGCTTTGAGAAGTGCTTGAGCCTTGTGGACTTTTCATGGAACTTGATCACAGGAAATCTAAGCGCTACACTGTAGGACACATCACAGATCACTGCAACAACAGCTCCCACAATATGATTCGTAGCTTCTTTTTCTTTCTTTCACTGTATAGAATTAGAAACAACATTTTTCTCAAATCAAATTCAATTGTGGGCTCACTCACTTACTCACTTCAAGTTGTAGTGTTAGAGGGGGTCCAACTAGTTCAAGTGTCCATGTGAGAGCCAACCAAAAAGAGTGATTGTTGTTTTGTGATTTATGTCAATGTCTTAATTATAATCTTCGATTGTCGTCGTGGCTCGCATGATTGTTATCACATTGCCTCTTTTGCCAACTCGATGGGATAATAAGGTTTAGTCCATAAATAACTCAACTTGCTCACTTCAAACCCATGACCATGATGCTCAAGCCTTACCAAACTAGCTAGTAACAACTCGCTTGTTTCAAAAAAAAAATATTGTTAGAATTTTGTTTTTTTTTTGATCAAATCTCAAATTTTGTTTCTATAGTTTAAATTATAAGCCAAAAAATAACCAGAAAAATTAGTAATCATTTTGCATTTTTTTACTCTATTAAGAAAATTAAATAGTAATAATTTTTAATTTAGATTATATTTCCTAAGCAAATAAAAGCCTCTTGCTAAACCTTACTTTCTCCAAATTCCAATTTTTTTTTAAACACCAAAGAAAAACTTAAAAGTGCTTTTTTATCAATAAAGTTTTATAAAGGGGACCATTTTTCACATTCTTTTCGTTTCTCTTTATTTTGCTTTTGCAATTTTATTTTCTTAAATTTGGTCCTTTTACATTTTTTCCATTTACAAAAAGGAACTTTTTAAAAAATTCTAGAAATATCATCTTTTTGTTTCTTTCTTGTGCTTCTTTATGCTGATTCCAACTCTTACAAACAAATGAACGCCTTATCATCAAAATGTCGTTTAACAAAAGAACAACGAAACGAATTATCAAACAAATAACGTATTATCCACAGCAAATGCCACCACCAACCATACAAATAAAACCATAGAACGTTTGAGGCGATATGTTAGCAGATAAGATTGAAATGGAGGGGAATCAAACGCATATGGAATATTATGATTTAGGAGTCTCCATAACTATGTAAATAAAAAGAGGAAAAACAAAATAACAAGTGAGATTTACAAATGGTAGAAAAGGCAGCGCGAAACAAGGATCATGGTGAGAGAATATATGCACTGTTTGACTCTGCTCATAACTACTTTAACCCCTCTTGTTCATTGTTCTCATCAATCATAAAATAGAAAAATAAAAGATACAGTTAACTTCGTCCATGTGGTGGCATAGTCTAAAAGGATAGTAGTCCACACGAGGTTTTAAGCTACTGGATACTTCATTTGCCGAGGTAGTGGCTGTTCAGGAGGTCACAGAGCAGAACAATGTTAAAATATAGAGTATTTGCATTCTACACATAAACTTTATATCATAATTCACTCCATACCCTATTTTTTCCTTTATTTCTCCTCCCCACACATCATTATTTTCCCCACAAAATATGGCAAATCCCTAATTTCCCATTTTGTTAAGGATTTATACCCACGAAATGTACTCAATATTTACAAATATTTATTTAACGTGTTATGAAGCTTCTGCTATATTGCCCACGAAATGTTATGGCCACCGCTCTTTTGAGGCCACTGGCCAGTGATTAGTAGGTTGCACATGATTAGCAGTCATGATTAAAGTGTCAAATCACTAGAAAATTACATGTCATGAATCATGATAGATATAAATGTTAGGGAAAGCAGATTTTGTTGGATGCATTATTTTCTTCATTTCTGAAGAATTTCCTATGTAACGGCTATTTGTATTAAAGAGTACTTTGGTGTCTGATTTTATTTTTCAGTTACTATACTTTGGTGTCTGATTTTACTTTTCAGTTACTAAAACTTTTTAGTTTTGGACGTTTTTCTTGTTTACATTTTAAATAAACACACTTTAAATCATACTACATGTATACAACCAACTGGAACATAAAACATCTATATAAATTTAAACAAGATTAAAGAAAGTTCATAATAAAAAAAAATGTCTTATGTTCTTAAAACATTGTCCAGCATAAAGATGGATAAAAGACCAAAAAACTCATTTCTTAATAAAAAAATATAATCTTTCCCAAAAAAATAAGAATAAGATTTTTTTAAAAGGTTTGTACTTACTCTTTGGTTTAAGAATATATTCCATAACACAAACTGGGAAAGCTGATTACATGCATAAAATAAAATTATAAACTTGGGAATTTATTCTTCTAAAACCCATCAAGAAACTAAACTAATCACCAACCCATCAAAAAAAACTTTAAATTTAATTATAAAACATAAAAGGCATAAAATTAAATAAAGTAACGACGTTGATCTCATCACATGACCACTCTTTTTCTCCCTACCTTTCCCCTTCCTTTTCTCACTGTCTGTCTTCACTCTGAACAAAACAAACTCTGCAAAATCTAAACCTCTCTGTTTCTTCTCTCTTTTCAAAAAAACCTGAAGAACAGAGTCTACTCCCACTCTCGCATTGTCCCCAGAATACTCTGTGTATGAACTAGTGTTCTTGCTTCTTCTTCTTCAATCAAATCAATGGGTAGAGATGTTCTGGTTCTGTGTCTTCTCATTCTCCTCTGTTCTGGATTTGTAGCTTCAGCTCCTTCAGCTAACTCTCCAGCAAGTAAGTATACTTGAATCGATTCAAGTTCCATTTTTTTTCTTATAAAGGTTCCATCTTTGCTTTAACTCTTTCGAATCTCACATTTTTAACGCAGAGATTTTAAGTGGGTTTATATCAAATCACGGCTCTTCACTCATGAAATGGATATGGTCACTCAAATCCACTTCCACCAAAACAAGTTCGTTCCTTTCTCCAATCATAAAGTTTTCACCTTTACTGTTCCTTTTTTGTTTTTGTGATGAGTTTTGTTCTTGAAAACAGCAATTGCGACGAGATCGATGGTGAAATTCGAGAATGGGTATACAGTAGAGACTGTGTTCGATGGAAGCAAACTCGGTATCGAACCTTATTCTATCGAGGTTTTGCCTAATGGAGAGCTGCTTATTCTTGATTCTGAGAACAGTAACATCTACAAGATCTCATCTTCTCTTTCTCTATGTAAGTTTATAGAATGTGCTGTGTGTAACTTAGTTTAAGTTTGTTTCATGATCATGAATTATCTTGATGAAGAGATTGTTGTTTGTCTTGACCTGAAACTGAATGCACATGGACGGTTTGTACAAAAGATGCTGCTTATGGAAATTACTATATTTTTATTTTATGGGAGATTTGCTGTATCTTTGTCAGTATCTGGAATGAGTTTTGTCAGTGATGAGTATAGAGTTTTATAGGTACAATCTGACTTTTTCAAAGATGAGATCTAAACACAAAAAGTGTTCTCTATCAGTTTCTCTAGAATAGACTAGGTGATGTAGTATGATATGGTAATCATTAAGTCATTGAACTATTTTTTATAATGTTAAAACAAAATCTTTAATTTTCTTCCAGCATTTCAAGATTGCTGAATTATTGTTTTGTAATGTTTTCTATTTAAGTTTTGTTTACATGGGAACAAACTAATGGTGACATTTGCAGATAGCAGGCCGAGACTTGTTACTGGCTCCCCTGAAGGATACGCAGGTCATGTTGATGGGAGATTACGTGACGCTAGGCTGAACCATCCCAAGGGACTTACTGTTGATGACAGAGGGAACATATATGTGGCTGATACAGTGAACAATGCTATAAGGAAGATAAGTGAAGGAGGTAATCTATCTAATGAGATTTGGATCATAACTGCGTTTCATGGAAAGGGTTTGGTTGTAAACTCGTTGTATCTTGTAGGAGTTACAACAATAGCTGGAGGCAAAACTGCTAGAAATGGAGGACATGTGGATGGACCAAGCGATGAAGCAAAGCTTTCCAATGATTTTGATGTTGTTTATGTTGGAAGCAGTTGTTCTCTCCTTGTTATTGACCGTGGAAACAAAGCCATTAGAGAGATTCAGCTTCATTTCGACGACTGTGCTTATCAGTATGGAAGCGGTTTTCCTCTTGGTAACCTTACAGAAAACACCAAACCCTCTTTTCTTTTAACCTTCTTTGAAACTTTTTCTCTGAAAAACTCAAATGTGTATTGCAGGGATTGCTGTTCTTGTAGCTGCAGGTTTCTTTGGTTACATGCTGGCTCTGTTGCAGAGAAGAGTTGGCTCTATTGTGTCTTCTGATAACGTAGGTGTCACTTACATGTTCTAACTCTTCTGCTTAAAACTGACAAACATTTCTTACACAGGATCAAGACATGTATGAAGCAGATCATGATCAAAAGCCTATGAAACCATCCAGACCATCTCTGATTCCATCTGGAGACGAGCAGCAAGAGAAACAAGAAGACAGCTTCCTAATATCCCTTGGGAATCTCGCTTCCAATGCTTGGGTTTCTGTTATGGAGATCCTCAGAATAAAGCAGCCAGCAGACACAAACTTTCAGCAGTACCAAACAAAGCAGTATGCTGCATTTAGCACAACAGCTCCATGGCCACCGATTCAAGAGAGCTTTGTGGTCAGAGACGAAGATGAACCTCCTCCCGTTGAGCACAAAAACCAAACTCCAAGAAAAACTTATGCTTTTATGACTAAAGACGCAGAGAAAATGCAGCAGCTGCGTCAGAGCCGTGCATTCTACAGTAGCTGGGAAGCTGAGCTCCCAAATCAGCAGCAGAAGCAGCAGCATAGAAGGCATTACTCGTCGATCCCGCATACGTACTATGAGCAGAACAGCGAGCAGACTAATGAGATTGTCTTTGGGGCTGTCCAAGAACAGAGCAGCAAGCGTGCAGCTAAGCCTAAGGAGTCTGGGGAGCAGATAAATAACAGTAATAATAGTCAACAGAATCTTCACTACAGAGCTCATTCTGTTAGTTACCCATATGGATACTATCCGTATACATGAAAAAGTCTAGGGTTCTATGAGTTTATGGGATTATTGAATAAGATTTAGATGGAGATCAGTTACAAATTTTGGGTATAGGTGGTGTTTTTAAGATTTATAGTGAGGGAATTGGGGGATTTGGAGGACTTAGATGCTCTTGTCTTGTAAGGAAGGTTGCAAACTTTTGATTGTATAATATTAAAAAGATATGATCTTTGTGAGAAAATGATTCTGGAATTTTATTTCGAATTGAAGATTATTCCTACTGCACACATCTTCAAAGCTTTCAAAAAATGTTCGTTAGATATTATCTGAGATTTTGTAAGGCTTTGTGTAGTATCGTGACACAAACGCTAAACATAAAATCATTTTTGTATAGAAGTTTAATAGAGCATAAGTTATCACTTATCCCAAGCAAATGAATGCAACCATGGTTCCAACCTCTTTAGAGATGAAAAAAGACTAAAACCATTTATGAAAATGTGGTCTTTTACTTCTTACTGTTGTAGTGTTGATTGTTATTCATATTCTACGCATGCATATTTTTCACTGTAGTTTCAAATGATATACATGTTTGTTAAAAGACATATACTATATTCCAACTTTATTTTCAACGAGTATATGAATTATTATTGAAATGAATACTGTTTAATCAAATACATTTAGCAGATTTTAGGTCCGGTGCATATGAGGTTTCAAATCCGGGTTGGGTCTTTTCAGAATCTTTCGTTGTCCTTCATTTGGGGGGAATGTAATTTTTTCTCCTGGAATGGAATTGTAGAAACCATGTATATTACTTAACTGTGTCTATACATATAGAATCATAGATAACATGAAAAATACAACATCAAAATTAGCCATTAGTATATACGAAGACCATGAAAGAGATAAAACAAAGAAAGTTCACAAAGCATACTATAGCATTTGAAATTGACTAAATATAAACTTATGGACAAATTTCTTACTGTTGCATAATTTTAAACAAACTATATAAGATCAAGGAACATACGACTTAAAGCAAACTCCAAATTACAATCCATACACGGGAAAATAGATTTTGCAAACCATAGCTTTTTAGTAAGGAGGAGAGGAAGAAGAAGAAAAGTGTTATGATCTTCAAAGAGAGCCTGATATTGCTTTAAGGAACATAAGCTTCAACTTCAGTTGTGCAATATAATCGACAGTTTTTAATAAAAGTAGATCCGGTTGGTTGCATTGTTTCCCACCCGGTATCAGTATTTGGAGCTTCCTCACCTTCATCTGAAGCAAACCGGATCCTGATCCAGACCCATGACCCTTTTTGTTCTTCTTCTTCTTGCCCATAGTCTGCTTCCCCATCCTCTTGTATCTCTTTGACTCCTCCATTTGCTTATTGACAACACTTTGAGTTGTTATGCATACGTTCACGAACGTATTCTTCTAAACGAATCAGAGTTTTTTCAATCTTTTTTGGTTGTCATGTTATCTTTTGTGAACTTATAGAATTTGTTGTTTTTAACATGACCGTTTACCTCCACACGCTCCATCTGCTTGTCCTTTTTAAATTGTGTGATTAGAAAGCATTATCCATTGCGGAGTATATTAATTATGTCGGTCGTTAAATTTGTATTTAATATTTGCACGGTTCAATTATATATTCCCGAAAACATTGACAGATATATTCATCACGAGCTGGATTCACTACTCTTTTTGTTCCGTAGATATCAAAGTCTATGATCGCAACAATTCTTAATTTGATCTGTAAACCAAATTAATATGGATTGCAAGATATTGGAATATTCAATAATTCAAATATTTATACATATATATCTGAAAGACTCGGAATAATGGGATATTTTTTGGGGATCGGATCATAACTTAATTCCTACATGTGCTTTGCCAAAAACGTTAACATGATTAAGTTCTCACAGATTAAAATCATTTGTGCCAGCTTCACTTTTCATATAGCCCATACCAATATATACATCTGCCAGCACAATAGTTGAATGACAATCATTACGCGACTAGTAGTATTTTAATGACTAGATGATGATACTCATGTGTTTCTAGCAAACGTTTAATTGGTTGGTTGCATCATCAGACATCAACCAAAACTGACTCACATATATGCATGCAGCCCATACTCTCACGTGTTTTGGCCAGCTCAGTGTCCCTCGTTTCGGTTTATACTTGTAGTCGTGCCGTTAAAAGAAAACTAAAGCACTAACTGTTTCCATAGTTTTTATCCTTTTTGTCATAATATCAACTAGAGTTCATTCGTGCATCCACACAAATATTTGTGTAATAAAATATACATATGAAATTTATATAATAATTGCACAAACATGCTTCAGTATAGAGGTTGGTTCAATTTATAATATATACTACATCCGTTCCTGAAAGTAGAATTTTCTGGATTTATTTTTTGTTTCATAAAGATAGATTTTCTATATTTTTGAGGTAATTTTGTATACTTTTAAGAAGTATTAATTATGAATATTTGAATTGACTGAATTTTATTGGTGGATATTTATTAAAAAGTGGGTAGAAAAACAAATAATAAATGTAACTATGAGCATTTATTATATTTCTTAATATACGTAAATAGTCTAGAAAATCTTACTTTCGGAAACAGAGGTAGTAATATTTATGATAAATTGACAGTTTTTAATCGTTTATAATTTTGTAATTACTCATATTGCAATTAAATATAAAATAAATTAAAATGATATGTTATATAACATATTCGTCAATTAATATTTTTGACTATGGTAACCATTTTTGATGTATTTATTTATAAATTAAAACATCAACTATTATATGTATGTATACTAATAAATATATTATTTCCAAATAGAATGTATTTATGTTTTATTTAGATAGATAAATATGTTTCTAATTCTTTTATATGCCAAATAAATTGTACTTCTATGTTCATTTTTTTAAAATATTAAATTGAAATTTATATGTTGTATTCTTATAGTATATATTTTGTATGTAAAATGAAATAGTAATATACATGAATATATAACATTTAAAGTTTGTAGTCACATTTTAAATAAATTTCTCTTGAAGAGATTCTGATTCTTGGAAAATATTGGGCCTAAGTTAGGCCGTCATCTTCACACTTTTTTTTCTTAAGGGGCTTAACTTCACACTTCACAAGTCACAACAAAAAAGAAGTAAACTAAAAGAAAAACATTTTCCTTACTATATTCATATCAATATTTGTTTGTTTTCTTGTATTTTAAGCTTAATTCAAACCTAACCAAATTAGCTCATAACTTGGTCCTAATACCACAATGAAGAGCCGCATTTAATTATCTTAAACAAAAAAAAAAAACATATTCTTTTTTTCTCTCTTAATTATTGAACCAGGAATATTTCCAATACAATATTCATTAGAATAACATGTTTATTCTGTTGATATATTGCTTGATTTCATTCTTGGCATGGCTGAAACAATTATACAAATTTTAGTATATAATTTCATAAATAGCTTTCATCATGTAAGATGTATGGTCACTCACTTTGACCCAATGGTAGAGTTCTGAACCCATTTTAAAATCAACTCATATCTAATAATTAAGATGAACATAAAAAAATCTAATAATTAAGATTTACGTATTAACTGGGAATGATATTAGGGCATTAGATGAAAAGTTTTATTTATTTATGTGTATTCGAATTTGTATGATTAAAATCATTCAGTTAGTGTTAATTCAGAATTGGTATATAGTCAAAAAGGCATCATCAGAAACTCACCGGCCTAGCGCCAGACCTAAAGTTTACGAATTATGAACCTGTTGGACGGGGATTTGGAGAAAACAAAATTAATTTTTTTTTGGTTTGCTTTTTAATAAAAAAAAATAACGGATCAATCGCGCGACGCCACGTGGCGAATCCTGTGTGAATCGGGTTCACCAAAATCAGTATATTTTATTTTATTTTTTTTTTGATCCGCGTGTGAACCTCCCCCACAAACTTTCAACGAGGATGCTCTAACATTTTTATTGGATAACCCTTTCAGGATCAAATACTTGGACTCTGATGGAGGGGACGAGCAATGTGACACCTTTCTTCAGTTCTTTTTGATAAAAATCTTGGTCATCAATTTTATCATTATTCAATTTGGACCCATCATCTTTATATTTTCCTTATGTGGGTCCTTAATCAACCGCAGCCAGGAGTTGACGAATAGCCTGGCCTACTGTATAAATATTGCTGATTGTAATTACGAGATTTTACGTTGCTTAGGTCAGCCAAATGCCTTGTCGTTTTTTTTGCTCTTAAAGTATTACTTCAAACATATTTTGAACAAAAATCTGTGCTTGCAGTTTTGAAGTTTCTTAGAACATGTTTATCCTACTTTATTAAAATAGGGTGCTTAGAATTTTTTTTTTTCAGATTCAAAAAAAAAAAAAAAATCAATCGCGGATCGCCACGTGTCAGTGAAGTCCGCGAACAGTTGAAACAACGCACAGACGCCGACACTTATTTAGGCAGTAGAAGCATCGAATTTTCAGTTTTTATGGGATCCACTTCCACTTTTTTTGCTAAGCACCCTCTGTAAAAGCAGGGATAAACATGCTCTTAGCAGAAGTTATGGTAGTATCCCATAATGTAACCGTAATGGAAATGCGTGAACCAGTCACTCAATCATACTAAATCATTCGATCACTTACTATTAGCTAGCTTAGATATATCATTTGTTCTTCATAATAACTATGACTTTAAATAATATATTTGATGAAAACAACACTGAATCAGTTAATATCCCCTCATTACATGGGAGAGAGGATGCTTATAAAGCCTTATATCCTGACATTTACCGATCTAAGTTGACAGAGGTATGTCCAAACACAGGGTGTTATACAAAGTCTGATGATATATTAGGAGAATCCACGTAAGTTACAAGTTTATATCATGCTCTTAATACGTTATGAGACAAAAACGCGAGGTAACTACATAAATAAAATGATCTTCAGATACCGCATCACACTATTTGGATTTATGAAAAAAATGAAAAAGAATGTGACATAAGCATATCACCTTTAGTGCAACGGGGGAGTCACTCGTGTAGCTTCATCACGCTGGTAAAGTAGCTTCAACTCTTCGTGAAAGGTTATATCTGAAAGAAAAAAAAAGATAATGATAAATATAAACACAAATGTATAACAATTGTCCTCTCCCTTTATAAATGACAGAGAAATGAAACCAATAATTTCGCATCTTTTCCAATAATATTGAAGAGATCTTCTTTACTTCTCTTTCTCTCTCACTCTCTCTCCAAATCTATCTATATTTGCCGAGATTCTTGGAGCTAGAAAACGTCGTGCCGTTTTTCTTTATCTAAAAGTCTAGAAGGAGAGAGATGGAAGTGAAGGTTAGAGAGTTTGTGCCGTTTGTGGCAATGGTAATAATGGAGGCATGCACGATTGCTCTTACGATATTGGCTAAAACAGCTTTAACTGGAGGGATGAGTCCTTTTGTGTTCGTTGTTTACACAAACGCTTTGGGATCTATTCTACTTCTTCCATTTTCTTTCTTCTTCCACAGAAATGAAAGGTGATCTATATAGTTTATAACACAAAACATAATATGTCCTCACTAATCAATCTTAATACATTTTTCTGATTTTGTTTTAATATTTACGTGATGATATTCTATTATTCTTGCAGAACCGAAGAATCTATCTTTTCTTGGCCACTCTTCGTTCGCGTATTCTTTCTAGGTTTCACCGGGTAAGTACATCTCTTTATTATTGAACGTTTTCTCATGAGTCCTAGATTTTGTGAGCCAGATTTTAGTTTTTCCAATATTTTATTTGCAATAACAATAATAGGAGGTCCGTGTTGCGAAACCCATTACGTATCAACCACCAAAGGTTTGATAAGTACTATATGACATAAAATTTCCACGTCATCTATCAAAAATAGACAAGACTGCCTGTTACTTGGTTATACCGACTCTAATAGTGCTTTATTTTCTAGTCTTGCTTTATATTTTGTTCTAATGACATTTCATTTTTTCTTTATTTCTTCAAATTTTGAAGAATTGAATAATTTGAAAAAATTATTGTTCAGGTCTTCATTTTTGTGAATATGATTTTTTTTTATAAATCAATCTTTAACTTTAACTTATTATTATTTTGCACTTCAGTAAATTATAAGTGTTGATGTCACACAATTAATTTTAAAATTTACATTATTATTTTCATCTAATTAGATGCTAGTAACGAAAAGCATGAAAATACTAATTTCTGAGAATTCTATATTGATTTAGAAGAGTTTAAAATAAATAACTCATTTTTCGTCTTTAAATGTTTTGGTTAATCACTTAAGAGAAGTATATGTATTTAGTATTTCTTTATAAAATTTAATATTTTTTGTTTATTGTTTCATTATTTATGTTATGTGTAATAATTGTATCATATAATAAAGCTTACTATTAAAAAAATAATTGGGATAAATTAGTAATTTTTTAAAACTATAAGATGTTATTATTATAAAGTGGTGATAGAATATATTTAGAATATTTTTTTGAAGAAAAAAATGAAGCAAATCCTTGAAGAATATGCTACTTTGTTTTTTGGAAAACTTCATATATATTCTGAAGAAAAAAATGAATTTAACTATTCGATATGTTTTTATATATAAACGAGGCCTGACCTACATATGTTTTAGTATCTTTAACATTGTGACGTTTCTTTGTGAGCGGTATCGCACACCACGTTTTCTTTGTGTAATTAATATAAAATAAAAATTGCATGACGTTGTATATAATTATTTTGCCCTCTTGCTAGCACACACGTACTTGCATGCATTTTAACGTACTTAAAATGTTATTCATGCATATACACATTCACTGACTGTATTGAATTACTTTAAACTTGTGAAGGATATTTCTATTCCAAAACTTGGCCTTTGTGGGACTAAGCTTCAGCTCACCCATAGTGGTATGTGCAATGGGATTACTCATTCCTTCATTCTCCTTCTTGCTCAGTCTCATCCTCGGGTAAGCCATCTATCACCACCATTTCACAATCAGCATATAATTGTGTAGTTTTTAAAATATAACTATCTATGCATGCTTATATAGAAAGAGTAAGTTGGACTGGAGAAACACGAGCACGAGGGCTAAAATCATGGGAACAATAATCTCATTAAGCGGAGCATTCGTTGAAGAATTATACAAAGGTCCCTTCATAAGACCAGCTTCGTCTGCTTCCCCAACTCGTCTTCTTAAATCAATTCCTAAACTATTGGTCTACTACAACATCCCGGACAACTGGTTCCTCGGTTGTATCTTTCTAGCCGCCGCTGTTTTTTGTGTCTCCCTCTTCAATGTAATTCAGGTATGATCAACTATAATATAGACCATCTTTAACGCATGTTACTCAATTTGAGACTAATGTTTCTTAAATCTTTGGCAGACAGGAACGGTCAAAAAGTATCCACACGTTATGAAAGTGGCTTCGTTTTACAGTATAATCGGGACAATCCAATGTCTAATCTTCTCGCTGTATATGGAAAGAGACCTAAGTGCATGGAGGATCGAACCTAACTTCGATCTTTGCCTCATTATTGCCACGGTAATTAATATACGAAAAAGTGAACCAACTAATCATATATACTACAGTTTATGATTAACCTCTCGTGATGTGTAATAAAAATAGGGAATCTTCGGAAGTGTAATACGGACAAGCGTACAAGTAAAGTGTACCCAAATGAAAGGACCATATTACGTGCCATTATTCAAACCCTTTGGAATATTTTGGGCAACACTCTTTGGCACCAGCTTCTTCGTCAACAGTCTTCACTACGGCAGGTTCGTTATCAGATTCATTAATAATCATAACTATTTACCATTAGCATGTTAATTATTGCTATGCATGAGTGTTGATCAGTATTTGATTGGTGCATGAGAGCAGTGTCTTAGGAGCAGCCATAGGTGGCGTTGGATATTACACAGTGTCCTGGGGACAACTGAGGGAGACGGAAGAGAAACAAAATCCAAAAGAAGAAAGAAAACCTATCAAAACTACTCATCATCACGAAGAAGATGAATACAAAGTTCCATTGCTTATTAATCAGGAAGAAAGTCCTGTGTGAGTTTTGTTTTATATATACTTAAAAGGGTCGCTTAAATATTTTTTGGCCCCTTTCATTCAATGTGGCGTGAATAAGAAGAAATGCGTGTGAGCGTGTGTTAAATATTAGTGTCAATGGGATTGCGGAAGTAGGCTTTTTCGTCCGAAACGCAAAACCCACCCAATGTAAATACATATCTTTGGATATCTAGAGCACTCTATTATGTTTTTATGTAATGAATATTCTCTGAATTGATCAATCGTAGTCCAGGGTCAACCATAATTGAAAGTTATAGATAAAAGGTGACATATGTTAACGGTTTGTAAGTTCAGGATTTGAAAGAGACTATCATGGTAACTAACTTCTAAATGTGCATAATTTACATGATTCCAACTCAAAATTTTGCTGACAATTTATTAGCTTCTAATGCGCGTAACCAAATAGTGGTAGATGATTTTTGGTATGATGTTAATTCATATGTTCTAGTTTCGATTTATGCTGTAAATAACACTGCTGCTATTTGGTGAGTTTGGGTTTGGTTTTGTGTCATGCAAATTATATGGTAGTCAAGTAACATATGATCTGGTCAATTCTGAAATTATTCGGAAGAAATTTCAAATTTGGATTAGACAATTTGATATACAATTAACAATGTAGTATTAAGTGTGTTCATTATATAGAGAGCATAAAAAGAAGCTCAGATGTACGGGTAGATAAATGTCTTTTTAAGAAAAACCTTAGAACTAGAAACCTCTTCCCCAACGCTAGGGGTGGGCACGGATCGGATATCCGGGTTTTTTTAAGGTATTTGTGATTTGCTTCGAATGTTACGGATATCTAATTTTGGTATTTGCTTTGCTTCGAAAAAATACGGATATCCGGAAAAACGGATATCCGGAAAATAAATAGATATTTGCGGATATTTACGAATATTTACGGATATCTCATCCATTTTAATTAGTAC
>CAKOAT010051821.1:105166-170562 GCA_932364175.1 Eruca vesicaria subsp. sativa | reverse complement strand
CCAAAATTTTAATATTTGTGATTTGCTTCGATTTTAACGGATATTGAATTTTAGTATTTACTTTGATTCGAAAGTTTACGGATATCCGGAATTTTCGGATCGAATCGAAACGAATAACGGATCGAATCAAATATAACGGATAGAATGCCCAGCCCTACCCAACGCTATATATAGAGTTTGTGTTGGAAGGCATCAAGTATAGATTGTGGAAGTCCTGTTGGAATTTCGATTTTTATTAACTTTCAGTTTGGTTGGTTTATATAATTTTGTAGATGCTGAATTTGGACTTAAACTTGGATTTAGAGAGTTCCATATTTAAGATTTTGTTTATATTTGGTTACATTATACTTTGATAATTTTGATACGTATGGGGACAGTGCAGGAATTTTACCAATCCAGATCAAGCCTTCATATCTGGAGTATTCGATGGGGCAAGAGGGGATAAACAGCTCACTGTGGCAGTAGAATAAAAACAACTGGCGACAAGTTAAAAACCGTTTTATTCGAAGGAGATTTGTGTTGATTGGGTAGATAAAGATTCTCTTCTTCACAAGAAAGACAAATATATGTCACTTGAAAGACATAACATATGTGATATGTGGAAGATTAAAGACAAAAAAAAAAAAACAAATCTGAGGGTCTTATGCTCTCTGCACAACTACATAACCCCCAAAAGAAATTAACACCTGCGAAATTGCATAGAACAACACAAGTCTTCTCTAATTTATAGCGCACATCCCTTTCTTGCTAGTTGCCACTTGAGCCCAGTAAGTCTTCTTATAAACAATGACACTACAAATTGTCAAAATTAATTAATAGCTTTCCAATTAGCCATTTAATTAGACTTTTCAACTCCACATTATTCCCAGTTATAAATAAAACTAAGTATATTAGTAGGCTACTGTTGATATTTTAATTCTTTTGACGCAGTCCATCATATAACAAGTGGAATTATACTTAGCCCTTAAAATAAACTAAACCAAAAACAAGTGAAATTGTAATCATATACGCAGCTATACCATCTACGGCCTTGCTAGTTGCTAATGTACATACAGTGTATGCAAGTCCTGATAATTGAAATATTCGGTGTAATCTAGTGATTGAGGTTGATCACTACAGAACACAGGAAAATGAAGCATGTGCTTCTCGAATCTTGATCTAACTAAAGCCAACTATCTTTTGTTCTCCTCCATCGTTTAAAGAATGAAAATAACAACCACCAAAAAGAAATAATCCCCATGCTTTTATCTAATCCAAGAAAAGAAACTACCTAAAGTTCAAATAAAAATGATTACACCTTTGACATATGCATGTATAATATCACCACCATCATCCTTCATCATTTAGACCCTCCATCGCCGCAACATCTCTATCATAATCTCATTCCACGTGTCAACCGGACCAGGCAAACACCAATGTAAACAATCATTATGAACTCTCTCCGGAACACCGTTCTTGAACGGGAACTCATACATATACGGACCAGGATGTCCGTCTGGTCTCAACACCGATATCGCCGTCACATCCAACGCTTCTAATCTCACCTCCGCTCCCTTAGCTTCTCTCACGCTCGCAACTTCCTCCATCTCTATCCGCCTCATCTCCAAGTCCAAACCTTCTAGAACCTTCCCCTCCTCGTACGGTTCCGTCATGTTACACGCGCCGAGACTGTCCCAAGGCCGGCCTTCGAAGTGAGACGGCGAAAACGTCGTCAAGATCACCTCGCGGCGGTTTCTTGCCACCGCCTTCAACGTCGTTCTTATTGCTTTTCGAAAGATATCGAAAAACCCTATCTCGGTACAGTTACTTGCCTCGCAAGAATGACATCCCAAAACCGAACCGGACTCGTAATAAACCGCTGGATGTAAAAACCAATGTCCTACAGAGACCACTACCGTGTCAAAACGTTCTAAATCATTACCCCATCTCTCGTTCACACGGTCTACGTGCAGCACGTTGTGGTCCAATTTTCCTGATTTCTCTAAACCGGCCACAAGAAACGGGGACCAGTAAACCGAGACCGTGACGTTGTGAGACTCGAAACGCCACCTTCTGAATTTATTATCTTCTCCGTTTCTGTAAACAAGATCAGGGGTAGAGACGGTAGAGAGCAAGCAGATAAGAGACTCGAGCTGGTTTCTAGCCATGGAGTCGCCGATAAAAGCTAGATGTTTGTCTCTCATAAGATCAAGAAACCGGTTAGCGTCGAATCTCGGTATATCGCATTGGTTTGGTTTCCATTTCCAGTAAAGGTAACCAGAATCTGGTCTACCATGGCGTAGGCAGTTCTGGCCATCTTTGATTGTTCCACAGCTCGAGCCGTTGTAGAGTGGACCCTTATGGTCTCTGACCCATTTGCCTTTTGTATAATCACATAAAGATTCTTCCGTTTTACGATCAAAATTCTCTTGAGTTTTTTCTTCTGCATATAGACACAATATATATATACTTAAAATCATCCGTATATATACAAAACCATATTGAATCATTTCAAAAGTTACCTTGAGAAGAAGATGAAGAAGAGTAGCTAGTGATCACAACGTGTGCGGTAGAGTCTTGGAGCGTGGTGTCATCATCAATGACTGAGAATGGGTTGTTGAAACAGATTCGAAACAGAGCAACTGGTATAAACAATAAGACTATAAGAACAGAGATCTTCCTCTGACTTAGAGAATATTGTGGCTCTTTTAATCCCATTTTAGGTAAATTGAATAACCTTTTGTGTGTATGTGTGTGTGTTTTTTTCTTTTTCTTTGGCGTTCTTGATTCTTCTTCTGTTTGATTATTGATATGGAGTTTTTGCCAAGTACATGTCACATCGGCTTTTGGTGGTTGTTCTGTTTTATGTGGAAGAGATGAACGGTTCAATGGTTTTGGACCTTGAGAGGAATCTTTTACTCAAATTTATTATTAGTCCATCCATATCAGTGCTGCTGCTGTGCTTAATTATTCGTTTTTTTTTCAATATAAAAAGATCAGTATTTTGTCCGTACACTTATAAATATGGTATTCTTTGCCTTTTGCGTTAGGGAATTGTATAAATCTATTTATTCCAGTAAAATGAAAAGTACAATCAAGTGTGCATTTTCCCTTATGTAACTGGAATAAAATTGGAAAACATTTTATTTGATTGATAAGTATTTATGTAACTTGGAATAATTTTTGTTTCAATGTAATAAGTTACTCTATTGTGACCAACCAGTAGCAACCAATATCTATAGCATATGAATAATTTTGAGTTGAGAACTTATAACATTTTTTTCTTTCTTAAAACCATAAGTTAGAAATTGCAATGATTTTACTTACTTTGGTCATCATCAATATGTAGAATTACAATTCTGGAAAATTTACAGAATAGGTTTTAACAAAAAATAATTTAAATATATATATTTTAGGTATGTTTCTAATTAAAGTAGTTCTATTGCTATCTTTGTATTAGTTTGTGGCCAGGCTGGTGGTGGAGCATCAAGTTGTCATTGTCACTGAGTGGCCAGTCTAGAATTGGCCAGATTCTGATGGCTTGACTCTGTCAATGGTGAAATATCGGAGTTAGCCCTTGATGCAGTTTGTCGATGACATTCTTTGTTCCTTGCGCGTGTCAGGGTCTAATTGTCTGCGTCCGCCAAAAATGGTCGGTCAATAATATAACGTGCAGCGATGTAGTATGATCAGTTATGCTAATTATTTATTAATCCTATTATAGGATGGACAAGTGAAAACTTACTCTTAAGCAGTCGAGGATTTAGGATTATTAGTAGGGACATGTATCATAATTTATTACTAGTATATTAATATCCTTAATAATTATTTTATTGTTGAGTTTTTGATTGCATGCATAGGAAAATTCCATATAAATACCCCAACTAAATTCTATTAAGCTTTTTAATACCCAAACTTTTTCACTATCCAGTTTAATACCTCAACTAATTATTCTGCCCATTTTAATACACCAACTTTTATAACTGTATCTATTTTAATACTCAAACTTTGTTTATTTTAATTAAAAATACTAATAAATTTCAAACGAAATTTTTAAAAATCTCCAAAATCTAAGAAAAAATATTTAAATTTTCTAAGTTTATTTGAAGATTTAAGAAATAATGTAAACAAACTCTGTAGAAAATTTAATGTTTTAAAAAAAAGTTTTTGAAGGAAAAAAATAAATTTACTTTTTATTTCAAAAAAACAAACTAAATTCAATATATAAAACTTAAAAAAACTTATTACAAAACTAAAGATTATAAAAAATTTATTTAATTTCGTTACTCAAACATATAATAAAATTAATTTTTTTGTGAAGTTTAGACATTTTTAAAATTTCATTGGAAATTTATTAGTATTGTTAATTAAAATAAACAAAATTTGAGTATTAAAATGGATACAGTTATAAAAGTTGATGTATTAAAGTGGGCAGAATAATTAGTTGAGGTTTTAAAATGGATAGTGAAAAAGTTTGGGTATTAAAAAGCTTAATAGAATTTAGTTGGAGTATTTATATGGAATTTTCCCTTATTTTATTGTTGAGTTTTTGATTGCATGCATAGGAAAAAAATATTAGTTAATTCCAAAATAGATTTATTTTAGACTACCATTCAAATCAATTATTAATATATAAATTAAATATGTTTAGGTTTAATTCCTAGTTACTCGCCATTGAATAAAACTGGATTAAAAAAAAAAGAAAAATAATGATAGAATAAACAATTTTGGCTAGAGTCCAAACACTAAGTTTGTGAACTAGTTAGACAACAACAAAAATAAATGGGTTGATTGGTTGGTATTTTAACTTTAGTTTTTTTTTCTCTAGAAAATTGACTGTGAGATTTCTGTTTTAATTTTAATTTTTTTTTACGATTTATTTTCAAAGCACTTAATAAAAGTTGTAGAAAAATTACTCTGAAAAACTAACATATTTCTTTTTTTAACTTTTTCTGTCGTTTTGTTTTTTAAGACTAAAACATGATTAATTTATAAATATGTTTTAGAAATAAAAATGGATGTCCAAAACATCGTCAACTGCTGTCAATCAACTCTAAAAATTAAAATAGAATGATGGATAGAAAATTTGGGAATAAATCCAGTTTTACATCTACAGAACCAGAGGCATAACAACTGCATATAAACAGTTTGCTAACACACCAGCTAAACATCCAGCTTAATATATTAAAATTTGTAATTTGGCTGTGTTTTATTGAATTTTAAGCCTTTGTATATAGCTTTTTCCATCTAGGACATTCGCTAACTAAGAAAATTATATAATTTGGATACAGGCACAAAAATGAATTTTAACATTTTTCACAAAAAAAAAAAATTTAAACAGTAATAATTTAAGTGCTGGAAACCTTTTTGTACGGTCTCAATGATTTAATGGCATAGTCAACGTAGTGGTGATTTAACCCACAAACATGTAATGATTTTAATCATTTTACTAGACTGTAGAAAATGATGAGAGTACTAAAAAGCAGTTTGGTAAAGGTGATTTCTGGCTACAAGATTTAAAATATAACGGACACCTCTGTATTATTATTATTATTTTTTTGTTGTAACACCTCTGTATTATTCAAAATAATATTTCCATCATAATGCATTTCCAAATGGTATAAAACATAATTGGTGTTATTTGATTGGCTCAGTAACCAATGGATATAATCGGTTGAAAGAAGGATGGAAACTTAAAATGTAGAATGTATAGTTTGTGTTGCCGTAAATAATGTAAGTTTTTATGATACTATTGAAAACAGAAAAGAAAACAAAGCAGTCAAAAAGATTTTAAAGTAATGTTCCATAGATTTCAGAGCATAAATACAACATATCAATGTATAAATCCTGTTCTAGGTGTCGTTTTTAGTCGAAAGTTTTTCAAATTCCCCTCTCTTCTAAATTTAGAGTCTTCCATATATGTAGTTTTAGATAATATTTATGTTGGATTTGGCCATATCATAAAAAAACAAAAATATATTTTTTTTTTGTTTAGAAGTTTTTTTTACCATAAAACCGGAACAATGTACAATCTAGAAGCCAGAAACCAGAGACATATTGTTTTATCAAGAAAGATAAGTTCCTAAATTAGTTATTCTAACAGTTTACACTAGTGCAATAGTAGTATCCCATATTTACAATGGCTGTTTCTGAGATTAGAAATATATATCTTTTGGGTTAGATGGACATTGAAATGCAAAATATATACAACATGCTAACATTCACGGATAAAGAAAAATCACGTGGAAGGAGAGAAAAAACAATTTAGTGGATTCAGATGAGCATTAACTCTAGTAATTTCTCTGTTTGGAACTGAATCCCCAAGAAGATCGATTTTGTAAGATAAGAGTTGTCTATTTCAATCGTAGTTAATAGCTGTAAAAGGGTATTAGATGGGATGAAACAAGCATTACGTGTAACGCATGTGCAAGATGGACTCAAACAACATGTGATCGCAAAGTTGTGTTCTGAATTTGCAATGAGTGGTTCGGCGTGTTGTCTTCGTTTCCATGTGCCTTCCGCTTTCCGACGATTCAAATTGTTAGCCAAACAATTAACCTTAGTTTAACCATCAATTGTTGCCTCCGTTAGGTTAGGTTCACACAAAACATGTTTGTAAATAGTCTTAGTTCACATAACCCACAGTTTTTTGAACTTTTAAAATTTTTATTTTCACGAAGTCTACATCCGTTGTTGAAGCAAGTATTTGTAAATGAGAGAAGAAATTGTTTTGTAGAAATTAATATTTGACTTACACCAACAAGACATTGTGGTTAGATAAATTCGGAGTTCTTTAAAGAATATAGGGAAACTATTTAGATTAGAATCAACGTTCAAGAATCAAGACATACATTCAGGATTTGAAAATCTTAAAGTAATGTCCGGATATAAGGGTAATGTAGTAGCTCACCAGCTTTCCATATCGATAGACTAAAATGATTAGTTTAATTATGCTAGTTGAACCACTTCGTATTTTTCTTTGTTTTTATATACTATAAAATATATCTATTAATTTAGTCGTGGATACTCTATTGTGAAAATATAGATACTCCATCTTAAAACTATTGTGGATAAATTTTTATACTGACTGATTTCATTCCGAAAAATCCAATATCCATAAAAAAATTATTAGTGCAATAGAAAATCTAGAACAAATTTTTTTTTGAGAGGTTTCAATACCATCCCACAGATCGAAAGTCGAACTTGCAACATCTGACAGTTATGTGTGAGAATCTTGTTGAAACCATTAGACCATCAACTATATCTCTGGATTTCATCTTGTTAGCAAATGGCTAAGAACATCATTATAACTGATATCTCTCCATCACTTTTTCATATTAAAATAGTGAGAAAATAAAGAGAAAAGTAATAGTTAAAAAATAAAGAGAAAAAACGTTATGTAAAAAATTGTCTCAAAAAGTCTTAGTTACATTTTTAGTCATCAGTCTCACAAACACTTCTATAGAATTGCAATGTGAAGCCTATAAGTACCATTTTCTCAATGAGAATCTAGAGAAGTCTCCTCTGTTTAGATTAATAAAATTAATATGAAAAGAAGAAAAGTGAGAAAAAATGATAGAAAAATTTAGCTAAATTTATAAATAAAAAAATGGAAAGACTCACATTGTGTGGGATTAATATCTTATGAATACATCCGACATTAATCGAAAACAAGTGATTGTTTTAGTTCGAGCAGAAGTGGGTTCTAAGATTTGAAGAATATAAAACTAAGAATAATTTAAATATTTTCAATTTTAAATTTAAGATTAATGTTCTACTAGGTTATATCCTGAACCGACCTTAGTTGTGGATCTTTTTTTTTGTTGAAGACCGAAGCCGATACTAGGGTTGGGCAAATAAAACAATTCAAAAATCTGAACTCAAAAACTGATCCAATCAAAATAAACTCGAATCTATCTGAAACCCGACATAAATACCAAATTGATCTTGTTTTACGATATTTCGGCTTATATATTTTATCCGAACAGAATCCGAACTTAAATGGATATCCGAAAGAACTGAAACTTCAAAGTTCCAAAAATATACTTTGTACCATAACCATAACCATAACCAATTAAAATTTCTAATATGTATCCAAATCACACTAAAAACTATTGAATACCTACAATAATTAGTTACTACATGAACAATTAACTCAAATGCTTAATCTAATATATATTTTTATATGGTTAATATTAATGTTTTTATGCTTCACATTGCATTTGAAGTTTAGCTATGAAAAAATTTGTTTTGAAGTTAAACAATATTTTTTAAAGTTTAAATAGTATTCTTACGTTTATAAAAATGTTAGTTGTTAATTTTTTTTATGTTCATTATGCAAGATTTTTAGACTTTGATTCGTTTTCATGATATGTTTAATATTTTTACATATAATTCAATCACAAATCTCGTATGGTCGATCAGTGGCGAACCTAGGTAGAGGGTCATAGGTGTACATGCCTCCATAATATTTTTAAATTTCAATATATTTCTTAACAAATTTGATGTATACACCTATAATTAATTATATGTAAGTTTACACCTATTTTAGCATTTGTGCATCCAGTAAAAAAAATTTTGGAATCGCCATGTGGTCGATACACGAGTTTCACAAAATTATTTTGAAGGACAAT
The DNA here is from genome assembly GCA_932364175.1 of Eruca vesicaria subsp. sativa. NCBI lineage: Eukaryota > Viridiplantae > Streptophyta > Magnoliopsida > Brassicales > Brassicaceae > Eruca > Eruca vesicaria. Next base: position 161,950 of record CAKOAT010051821.1, on the reverse strand, counting down.
AATATAATTTAAGAAAGTTAAATATATAATTTGAAATTATTTGAAAATATATTGAGTTAATAAGTACAATTTAGTATTTTTGAAATCGATAACTCGATTAGTATCAAAACCAAAACTATTTGAGGGTCAATCGGATCTTAGGCATGTAATTAAATCTGAAACGACTAAACTCGAACCGAACCGATCCAAAATTTATAATTTCAGAATGGGGTGAAATTCATAAACCTGAAAATCCAAAATCGAAATGAACCCAAATCGAAACTCGATTGGGACCTGATTGCCTAGTCCTCGCCAATACCAATATTTATCTTGGCGGAAAAAAATGAAAAAGAAAACAAAAATAAATGTAAAAGTCGGAAACAATTTTGTATTACATTTACATAAGGTTAAAACATTTAATAATGTACTCGCTGTAAAATCAAATCTCTAATTGGGCTATTTGATAGTCGATAAGTTAAGCCCATTTAAAATCTTTATTCGAGGGCTCAGTTAAGGTTATAGTTGACGTTAAGTTGAAGATATATTTTAACCGCCAGTTTTCCAATACCGGCGGGAGCGCGAGGAGGTTCGAATCGCCGCCAAGAATCTAGCAGATGCAGTGGCTATCGAAGTTGAAGGTGGTGGAAAGTGGAAGATCGTAGATACACGAGGTCAAGCTGACTACTAGAATCGATTTCAAGGGGACCGTGTCATTTTCCTTATCTTTCCAATGTTACTCGCATCACCAGAGCCGGTCCTCCGTTTGTTAGGATTACAAGCCAAAAATATATATGCTGATTGGTAGTCTCAAACGTTATTTCCTCTTGCAGTGCATAGAGAACATTAGATCTCTAAATTTGAACCAAGGCCGGCTCAGTGCATCACCTTAGGTTCACATGATCACATCTGGTATACTTCGTCTTGTCGAGAAGCAATTCATCAAAAATTTCACCATTGATGGAGATCTTAGGTCACTTGAATGTGTTTTGCGGTGTCCTTAACATGGATTCACAAGAGGGAACGATGCCGGAAACTGAGGAATCGATGGATACACGGATGACGGATGGTGAATTGGAATTCATATTATTCATTTCAAAGTCACGTATCCACTCGCGCCTAAAAAGAGTCTTTATATTAATTGAGCTTATGAGAAAACGTATTACGCAGTACAGTAATCTGTAGTGGATTAATGGCTTGAACATTACTATTTAGTATTTATGCAAAAACTATTTTGGAGTTTCGTAAATTACATGGCAAAATTATTGTGCAGCTTTTTTAGTTAAATAAAAAAACTGGTTTGGTGTTTTATTGGAAAGATGGTAATAAATAAAATATTTGTTAAAGTATATAACAATTTTTTATTAGCATATAATTTTCACCAAAACTTGTTTTTATTGTATTTTACCTCCTTCATGAAGAGTATGATTAATTTGGAATTCTTAGGATAGGGTTCATAGCGAAAGTTAAAAAGTAGTTTCTTAATTTTCACTATAAACCCTATCCTAAAAACTTCGGTTAATCATGGTCTAATTTCCCATATCGAAATGCCAAGATCTCTACGTTGATCATCTTTCTTGTGCAATCACCTATTGGAATGGAATTCGAAAACTCTACCCACCTAACTCCTAAGCTTAAAAACTCGACATGAAAGAAATGAAGATTAATTACTTTGACTATATAAAGAAGAAGAAACATCACTATAATTTTAAGGTAGAACTTATGGTAATAGATTTAAACAAAAGGTACAGTTGTGATATAATAAACAAACGATATAGTATATAAGTATAAAAAACAGCTTATAATTAAGCTTATAACCTAGTCGCTTATATACAGAGTGTATAAAAGAGATAATAAAAATTAAAAAACTTATAACATGAAAATACAAAAGAAACATTACATTCAATACAAAAGAAAAATAAAATAACTAATATATAGCAACATGCATACGACAATAAAACAAAATATATAGTACATAGTCTGACGAGAAATATGACATTCAATACAATATTAAAAAACAATAATGTGTAGCAAGATGCATACTATTGTGAAACTTAAAATCTCTATAAATTAATAATGTTAGAAATATACCAAAATTATAATTTTTTATTAATTTAAATAGACTATTGCTTTATCGATATATTAATTAAACTAAATTAATTTGAGACTATAAAATTATATTATTTTATAGAGATTTTTAGTGTATATTAATTTATATAATATTAATTTGAAGAGGTTATACTGTAGGATAAAAATATAGAACATAAAAAAAATCTTAATAATAATTAAAATTATAAAGGGAATGTGACGAGAAAGAGGGGGAATGTGACTTATTCTATATACATATTTATTTAAAGAGGTCAATGACCAATGGATGGTTATATTTTAAATAACTGTAGAGGAATTTGCTGAAACATCGGATCTGGCCAGTGGGCTCGTACAAGAAAACACCATGTTCGGCCACATATCATTGTCTTATAGTTTTCAGTATTAGACATTTAAACAATGGAGATAATAAATAAGATACTGTGGTCGATGCATGTAGTTTATATTTCTTAAGATCAAAGGCTTTCTACTTCGAAAATAATAAGGGGTGGTTACAAGATCTTGACAAATTTACTTTACTATTGAGCTTAATTCCAAAGTGGATCAAATGCGTAATGTAAATGATTTAACGGTGCTTTTGTTTGCAGTTAGATGTTCTACGTGAGAAAATAAAGAAAATAACGTGTGAGCATTAGGATTAATATGATCGTAGCATCGAGTCACAACCACATGGGCCATGGCACAACATGATCGCTCATAACCACATGACCACATGGCCAGAATCTGAGTTAGTTATACTTAAAAAAGAAAAAAAATAAAACAATATTTGAAAAAGAACAATCATTTGCATAGTTGGAGGTTTTGACCCAAAAAGCAAAACTTTGTTTTAAGATCCAAACCCCCACATTCTCCTTCCATTTAACTGTCGTTTTCTTCTTCTACTTCTTTCTCTTCTTCATTACAATAAAGACATAATAAGATGACGAAAATACACTTTGTACTTGCATATGTGTTACTGTTAATGTATATGTCGTCTCAAGTCGAGTGCAGCAACCAAGTACACGCCCTGAGCCGCCTATACCTATCAAAGCGAGGGAGTAATTCCTCTATGGACAAAACCCATTTCAAGGCGGTTAAAAACTTGAAACCGTCTTCGTCCCCTGGTGTTGTTAAGCAAAAGGAGTTGAGAAAGAGAGATCTCATACGGAGGTTGCCCGGTCAACCTCCAGTTGATTTCAATCAGTATGGTGGTTATGTCACCGTCAACGAATCCGCGGGACGTTCATTTTTCTACTATTTCGTGGAAGCCTCCTCCAGCATTAAGGGTTCTTCTCCTCTGTTTATTTGGCTCAACGGCGGTACTTTCCTAACTTTATGTTCTATTATTTTCACACCAATTTCTACACATTTTTAATCCTTTCTCAAAAACAATTTCTACATATTTTTTTCTTGAGTTACATTAATTTATTATCTCGGTTCGTATTTATATATAACTGACGAGTTTATGAATAAGTATTTTACGTACATTTAGCACAAGATAAGAAATATGAACAAGAATGTTGTTTTGGGTAAAAATGAACAAGAATGTTAGTTTGATCTTCCGAGACTGACTTTTCCTATTTGTTTATTGATTGATCGATATTCTGTTATTTTCTTTTTTTTAAGTTTAAGAAAGAGAGTAAAAATTATAAATAATTTTCAAATAAGATAAGTTGAGATATTCATGAGAAACTACTTCACAATCTGTTTATGAGTAATCTTATTTTATTTTATACACTAATACTCTACTGGTGCTTTAAAGACACTTGACAATAAAAATTCGAAAAGGGAAAACCGACAAGTTTTATAAAATTATTTGCCCTTTTCAATGGGTTTCACCGTTTCAGAAGCCACATGCTGAGTAATTGTGGCGTGCTTTGTTGCACAGCACAGCTCTACTTAGCCTCTACACTATTCATATAGTTGGGTATAGTACATTTCTAAATGACTAAAATATTAGTAGCAACAGGATGATTTATAGATCAGCACTTATTTAGCTCTCTATAACAAAATCCAGATTTGGTTACAGAGAAAATTAATATGTGTGATTACTTTGTTTTTCTTTTCGGCCCTTTATGTGTGACTAATTAATACATGTATACAAATTTGTTAATGTGTTGGTGAAATAAACAGGACCGGGATGCTCGTCACTAGCGTATGGAGCATTACAAGAGCTTGGGCCATTCAGAGTACACAGCGACGGCAAAACGCTCTTCAGAAACCGATATGCATGGAACAACGCTGCGAACGTGTTGTTCTTAGAGTCCCCAGCAGGAGTGGGATTCTCTTACACCAACACAACATCAGATCTCGAGAAGCACGGAGACAGGAACACGGCATCCGATAACTACATCTTTTTGGTCAAGTGGCTGGAGAGGTTCCCAGAGTTCAAAGGCAGGGACTTGTACATAGGCGGTGAGAGCTACGCAGGCCACTATGTTCCCCAACTAGCCCATACTATCCTCGCCCATCACCCGACCAGCTTACTCAATCTCAAGGGGATTTTGATAGGTAACGCGGTGATCAACGACGAGACTGACTTGATGGGCATGTACGACTTTTTCGAGAGTCACGCACTGATCTCCCAGGATTCTTTGCTTCAACTCAAGAATAACTGCGATCTCAAGACCGAGTCCGCGAGTGTGATGTCCGAGGAGTGTGCGGTCGTGTCGGACCAAATCGACATGAATACATATTATTTGGACATCTACAACATATACGCTCCCTTGTGCCTCAACTCCACGCTCACTCGCAGGCCCAAGAGAGGGACCACAATAAGAGACTTCGACCCGTGTAGCGACAGTTACGTGCAGGCCTACCTGAACAGGCAGGATGTTCAGGTAGCCCTGCACGCGAACGGTACGAAACTTCCTTACGAGTGGATGCCATGCAGCAGTGTGATAAAGAAGTGGAATGATAGTCCCACCACAGTCATTCCTCTGATCAAGGAGCTGATGGGTCAGGGCCTCCGTGTTTGGGTGTTCAGTGGAGATATGGACGGGAGAATCCCGGTCACATCTACCAAGTACTCGCTCAAGAAGATGAATCTAACTCCCAAAACGGCTTGGCATCCGTGGTACTTAGATGGAGAGGTGGGAGGGTACACAGAGGAGTACAAAGGGAAGTTGACTTTTGCAACCGTGAGAGGGGCTGGTCATCAAGTTCCTAGCTTCCAGCCAAAACGTTCTCTTTCACTCTTCATTCACTTCCTCAATGACACTCCTCTCCCTGACACCTCTCGTTACTAATTAAGTATTTCCATCAGATATTGTTGATTTCTTCTTCTAATTAGCTTTTATTTTAATCGTCACATCCATTCTTTATCTATTCAAAAACTTTAATTGTCAATATTTTTTTTTTGTTTACCATATCTTCTACACTACTTAGATCATGGCACATTCAGTTAATCATCTTTAGTTGTAAGTAAACTAATAAACCGAAAGAGAAAAACACTGACTGACTGCAATATATATGGTATAATTTAATTAGAACTTAAAAGTAACTGGTTTTCATACATAAACACACAAACTACTTTGTCCAACCATTACATGAGACACATAAACCAAACCAGATTTTAAACCAAAAAACCAACATTAAACCGGTAAGCATATTTCACAAACAAAATACACCAAATTCATTAGCCGCTTCTCATTGCATACCAAGTTTTTACCTACACTCAAAACCAATTAAACATAACACCACCCATCACTGTTTAGTTCATGCTGGTTGATCTTCTGGGAGGAAAGAGCCTCGGAGTTTCAGAAGCCTCCGGCCATTCAGAAAATCCCGGAACATGATTAAACTTAGCTGCGTAAGCTTGAAGAGAACGTTCTGTATTGTAGTAGTCGTTGACATACTGCAAAAAGTCAATCTTCATCTTCCTACAAACTGCTAACAAGTGAGAACACGGATACTTGTAGAGTTGCCACATCCCACAAGTACAAACCCGATCAATGCAATGAACAACAAATCTCTTATTGTTTCCATTCTTCATCACTTCCTCGACCTGAAACCTCTCTCCGGTATCGTCTAGTGGCACCACATCATATGCTCTAGTGGACTCTCCAAGCTTTGTCATGACATGTTTAGCATACTTGTCTCCATTGCTTAGTGTGAGAAGACCACGTTGGGATATGAAAAGCTCTGCCAGGTGGTCAAAGATTAGCAAAACGCAAGTTGTGATGGGAAGATCAGGGATATAGTTTATGAAACCGTAAGTAGCAAAGATCAAGTTTGTCTCCGTGATTCCAAATCTAAGCCCGCCATGATCATGAGCCAGCGCCCACTTATGTGGAGGCGTTTTCTCTAACCATTTCAGAGCCTCTGGATTCATCTCTTCGACTTTCTTCAAGTAGTGATCGAAACTTGAAACGCACCCTGTGGACCCAGCCTTGTAGACAAACTCCGTCATGAGATTGTTGTGGAAAGCATCGTAAAACTCGAAGCAAAGATGCCTAAGACAGAACCGGTGTCGCGCCCACCGACACTCAGGTTCGTTGACAACTTTAACTATGTCAGGATCCATAGCTGTTATTAGACAAAGGCCTTCTTCCCTGTGCGTTGCTTTCTTTCTGATGCACGCAAAGAACCAACGCCAAGAATCAGCAGACAACTTTTCTTGAGAAACAACCGCAAACGCAAGCGGGAAAAGCTGGTTTTCAGCATCAAAACCTGCGGCAACTAGCAATTTTCCACAGTGTTTACCACAGTCAACTGCATCGACTATGATCACTGGTCTGCAGTAACGAAACCCTTCAACTGACTGGTGAAACGCCCAAAACACGGAACGAAACGATGCGTCCTTGGGGTTGTTCGGAAGAAGATCATATTGCCACTCTAAACGCATTTTATTAGATGAGCAAAGGGAAGCCATGAGGTTTGGCAACACGTTAAAACTCTTGTCCGAATCTCCCGAGATTGCAGTGATGGCTTCCTTTTTAGCGTCCCACATAACAGCACGGGAGACTGTGTATCCAAACTCTTCTTTCACCCACTTGTTTAGCTCTGAAACTGAGAGGGAAGGACGAGCCTTGAGTAGGACTTGGAGCTCAGCCGCCAGAAAATCTGAGCGCACATCTTCTGGGTCACAAGTGTGAGGTCCGTTATACTTTGTTATCTCAAAACAACCATTTCCCTTTGTTTTTTCTGCTTCGAGAGTCCATTTGCATTTGTCGCCTCTCGCTGCACATGTTCTACTGACAAAAGAAGTAGTAAAGGGTGACTCAAACCATGCATAAGAATTTCGTTGCCTTCGACAAGAGTACAACTCCACTGCTTTAACAAGCTCCGCTTTATCTTTAAAAACCATCCCAACACGCAACTCACGTTCATCAAGCCATGAACTAGAGAAAATCAACTGCTTTGGAACACACTCAACACAGTCGCTGAGTTCATTTGCATCATCATCTTGGCGAGGACGTTTTCGCGTCACCTGATTTGCCAAGGAATGACCTTCATCAGAAACAACCGGTGTGGCCTCTAGATACAACTCCACATTGTTGAAAGAAGGGTGGTAAGTTGGAACCTCGAGCATGGTCTCAAGACTAGAATCATCCACAACGGGTAAACGGATATACTTCACCATAGGTTGTTGAACAATGGAAGGGTATCTACCAATCACGTCAATCTTGAAAATTTCCTTGTCAAATCCAGTGACTCGATGCAGATCTTCTAGCAATTTAGCTAAACTGGTTTTTCTTTCGAGTCTGATCACTCTTGGGCTTGATCCTTCGTAGTGTGGACCATCAGGGCCATCTTTAATACACCCGTTCCAATAACACAACACTGGAATCTTTCTTGTTGTCTCCATGAAACCTTAAAAAACTCAAAAGACATGAAATTAATTAAACCATGGAAGATAGGAACAAAGGAGAAATCTTTGTACAATAAAATGAGATTAGATAAACCAAAAAAAAAAAAATAATAATAATAAACCCTAAGTTTTTAAGGATAAAAACAAGAACGGTTTTGTATTTTAATTTTTCGTCAAGGCGGGAAAGATGAAAAGAACTATGGAGCAAATGTGTGATTTAAGAAACCCTAAAAGCTCAATTTCATTTGATGATGATAGTACTAGCAAGTAGTAACATTACTATAATACTACGCCGTACAAGCAAACACTAAAGAGTAAAAGTTCATACTTTGCAGATAAGTGTTTCTTTGAGTAGCTTGAACCGGAAAACCAGATCCTCCGCCGTTTGGTTTCGATAAATTTCGTTGGGGAGGAGGAACACACTCTCTCTTCTCTATTGCGATATGACGTTTGGTTTTTACACACTATCGTTCATTTGAAAATATATAATACTCTTTCCGTTTCAAATTAGATGATGTTTTAGAAGATTTCTTTTGTTTCAAAATATAAGATGTTTTAAAATTGTAAAGTATAATTTAAGGTTAGCTTTAACTTTATTGGAAAATATTCAACCAATAAAATTTTACTTTTTTATAATAATTGGTTGAATGATTTTAAAATTATATCTGTAAAAATACTGTTGTAAAAAATGTAAATTCCTTAATTTTTGTGCAATGATCCAACACATCATATATTAAGAAACGGAGGGAGTAAAATTTATCAATAAATAAATATAATTTGATTCTGTATACTATCTAATTTTATAATAATATTTATGTGGTTTATTATATTATTAATATAAATTTATAAATTTGTATTTTATTAACAATTTTAAAAAATAATATATGTAAAATTACTAATTTATATATATTTGTTTATTTCTAGATTTGAAATATATGTAAAAAGTAAATTAAGTTTGAACTACACAATACATAAACAAAATTTTGGGATATTGTTAAAAGTATTTTACATAATTTTAATTGTTTGTTTATAAATAAAAATGAATTAAAATTTTAATTATATGTTATGATAATTAAAATTTTAATTAAATAATTTTTGAAACTATATCTTGAAAAGATTCTAAAAGATCTTTTAAAAGATTTTGTTAGAATTTTTTTAAAACTACTTGTATTTAAAATAAAAACTATATGAAAAGATATTATAATGATGTTATGTAAAATTTTATAAAATTTCTAAGGATTGTCCAAACTAAAAAAATCACACATGAAGTGAGTTATGACTTCTCTTTTAATATAATAGATAAGACGAAAATAATTGAAATAATTACTACTAAAATGTACGCAAAGCAACACTTATGGGGGTCGAAACAGGCCCATTGGGCTTTACTGAAGACGCATTTGTTCGCGATTCTGCAGCTATCTTTCTTCCCCAACGAAGAAGATAACGAAAGAAACACAACACAAGCATGAACGGAGCTTCGCTCTGCAATTCCGTTTTACTCCATTCACGTTTTAAATCACCGTGTCCCATCGCTTCCTCTTCTCCTCCTTCGTCTATATATCTGAGTTCTCCATGTTTCACAACCTCTTCTTACATCTCATTTCCTCATAGATTTCGAACAATCGTTATCAAAAGGAACCATGGGTTTCGTTCATTCGCTGTAAACAAACGTAGAAACAGCATCGAAGAGGATGTTGAAGAAGAAGAGGAGGAGGATGAGGATGAAGATTGGGATGAGTTTGGAGTAGAAGCTGAAGGAGAAGGAGATGAAGACGAAGGAGAGTTCTTGCCAATGGAGAAGATGAAGCGATGGCTTGAGAAGAAGCCACGTGGGTTCGGTGTTGGTAAAAAGTACGAAACTTTGATCGAAGACAAGCTCCTGGACGAGATTGAGCAGAGCTGGAAAGCTCAAGCTGCTAATCTCAACAAGCTCAAGAACGATCCTCTCAAGCTTAAACGCGACGATAATCTCACCAAAGGTTTCGTCTTTTTTTTGTTCTTTTCTCTCATACTTGTTTGGTCAATGTCACTTAGCTTTTGAGTGATTATTATAGGTGAGACTCAAAGTGGGTTTCGTGTTCGTGTGACTAATCTTCCTAAGAAGAAGAATGTTCATAGAGATCTCAAGGGGGCTTTTAAGGAAGTGAGTGGGGTGTTGAAGATAGAGCCAGCTGTGTCTGGTAATAAGAAGACTAAAGATCCTGTCTGTAAAGGCTTTGCTCTTGTTGATTTCAAAAGCGAGGTTGATGCAAACAGGTATGGTGTTTTTTAAATTAGCATATCTATCTTTGGTGATGAGGATAAAGTTTTAGTTTTTTTTTTTCCTTTAGTTTTGTGGAGCAATTCAATGGACAGAAATTGTCGTTTGGGAAGGTTGTAAAGCAGATTAAATGTCAGGTTGTGGAGTTTGCTTCAAGCCAATCAGTTTCTGAGGAACTATGCTCGGATACAGTCTTTGAGGAGCTTCCTTTTCCTGGTTTGGAGACAGTTTCTAATGTTGATGTTGTTGTTGAAGAAGATGCTATTGTGGAGTCATGGGAGGAATCATCGGATGATTCAGACGAAGATGTTGATGAAATAGAAGTGGAAGAAGAAGAAGAAGAAGAAGATGAGCTAGATCTTATCTCTGGTAGCATAGATATTCCCAAAGAACCAAGGCGTCATTCTAAGACCCATGTAAGGTCTCAGAAACAAGTTGTAAAGAGAGAGACTAGAGAACATAAGGAACTAGAGGCACCTTTAGTTTCATTCCAAGCGGTGAGTAAACCGGAGGAAGCTGTAGCAGAAGCACGTGTGGATGATGATGAATATGACAGGGCTGATGAAGAAGAAGAAGCTGATGAAGAGAATCTTGAGCCTCTGAAAAGTTCAGTGGCATCCTCAGATGAGGAAAGGATTGATAGAATCCGTAGGCTGGAGCTGAAGCTTCTAGGTAGAGAAAAGCTTTTGGGTGGAGGATCCGACTCTGATAAATCTGAATCTAAAACCGGTAGTAAAGTCGAAGGGAAGAAGAAGGAGAAGAAGAAGAAAAAGGTTCTTGTGAAAGGGAAGAAGTCCTCAACCATAGAGATTCCTGGATCTTCAAAGAGGTAAAAAAAACATGGAGCAATCTTTGTGGTTAAAACAGTAACAATGGTAGATTCTTTTTGGTTGAATGAATGATTGATGTCTGTAATTACGATTTTCACAGGTTAAAGATGAAGGAGAAGGCTCTGTTAACTGGTGTCTTGGTCAAGTATGCAGCAAAAGTTGCTTCAACCTCAAAGGATGAATGATCATTAGTAGCAGAGTGAATCTTTTAAGTGTTTAGTCTCATCATTTCTTTTTTTGACGTTTCAATTCATGGACATTGCCTTAGAAATGCATCACTGATGCGCAGGGTCAAGCAAACTTGGGTACAGATCACTGTGGTTTAGAATCCTTTGGACCCTTTTCTCTTGTATGGTTTGTGCTTTTATAATAGATTCGGGTTTGTTCCTTACCAGTTATCACATACAAAACTTCTTAAACAAACGTCGGAATAGTCTTCTCTCCTTTTGACCCATTACAACAACTTTTGCACCAATTGCCTTTAAATTCCCAACGAGCTATAAAAATGTTGAGGTCCCTCAAGTTAAGAATGTGGATAGAACTAAAAAGTAAACACACAAGTTATTGGAGTTGTTTCAGAATGTTTGGCATAAGATAAAGAAAAAGAAGATAGAAGCTCCATCCTGATTAGTAATTTTCAGAATATTAATGCTTCTGCGACAACTTATAATAGTCACAAAACCAAATCATATTTAGCCTCCTTCAGCACTTTGAACAACTAAATCTAATGTCACTTCCACTTTCTTTATAAAAAATGCGAGTAGTTTGCTTGGCTTTTTTTTTCTATTGCAGAATTACAAGTACAGAGTTTTGAGTGTCCCCATTTCAAATCTAAAAAAAGGCGACAATGGTCTAGAGATGTACTACACTGATATCAAACTTGAGCTTTACAACGATGTTTGCACCTTGTTGTCACAGGAACGAGTTAAACATGAAAACCCACCCACATAACTATCCCACTGTTCCCGAGAGGATAAAACGATACGAGTCTCTGAAACTGACTACAACAACTACATAGTCCACAATTCGCTGATTAATTCAATTTCTAACCATATGCGTAGTATTGCAACCTAGTAACTGACTATGTATGTCTTCTACTTTTCTCGAGTGGTGGAAACTAGTTTCATCCTAAAAGATTTCAGAAACAAGAATCAAAGCCAGAAAAACAACACTAAACTAGAACACAAGAGTTCCCAAAACATTGATGTACTTAATCATCTCTCAAAACCACCAATTATAGCAAAAGCTGCTTAAGTGTAATCTATTACATTATTAGCTCCTACGGAACCAAAGAAAAAAAAATTCAAAGATCAAGTAGTAAAACATAAAACCTTGCTTTGATTTTCACTCAAGAACAACTTTAGCACCAAGAGCCTTAAGCTTCTCAACAATCTTCTCACCTTCCTCTTTAGAAACACCAGCTTTCAAAACCGAAGGAGTCTTCTCCACCAACTCCTTAGCTTCCTTCAGCCCCAAATCAGTAAAGCTCCTCACCTCCTTAATTATCTTTATCTTCCCCGACGCTTCAAACCCTTCAAGCTTTATCTCAAACACTGTCTTCTCCACTTTCGCTTCTTCACTCGCTCCACCACCACCGCCACCACCTGTCCCCTGAGCGATCCCGCCGGCACCTACAGCTCCGGGCTTCATAACCGCGACGGTTGGTGTCTCAGTGATGCCTCTCTTCTTCAATATAATCGCGCCGAGTTCCGAGATTTCTGATAGCGTTAGAGATGAGATCTCGTCGACGAGACGGAACACGCGGTCTGTTGGTGGACTTCGGTGTTCTGTCGGATCGAATGTCGCGGGATCGTAGTCTGTCGGGAGCTTCCTCTGATCTATTTCTTCTTCTTCTTCATCTTCTTGTCTCGCTGGTTGTCCGAAACTTCGGGAAACGAGTAAAGATCTTGAGGTTTGAGATAACTTGGTTGATAAGTGTTGTCTGAATCTGAGGATCAAACTCATCTCTTAGGGATCGAAGCTCTTCTTTTATCAGATTGGAGGCAATGAAATGGGGGTTTTGCAGGAAGAACCCTAAAGAGTCAAAGGAGGCGTTTCGATGTCTGAAGATCAGATACACGTGGGAAGCCCATTAAGTTTCCTTTTGGTCCAACCAAACTTGAGAAAAGCCCATATACCACGGTAAGCCCAACAAGTCCCCTTTTCGAAAGATATTATACTTTCCCCATGCTCTAAAAAGATATTGCAGCACTTCTGCTGAATTCTGAAAGATATGTAATGAGTACAACATTTCAAGATAGTAAGTATAGCATTTTCAGTGAAAATTTGTGAAAAAAAATCGTTAGAATATGATTCACGTGTGAAGTTATCACGTTTGCAGAATGAATCAAAACAAAAAATTTGGTAGAATGAATCAAATATATTTGAATTACATTAGATTGCTCATTCACCCAACAAAATTTTATTAAAAAGGCATTTGTTATGAATAAGTCAATTACACATATAAATCATGGATTTTTCCCGAAAAATGTTTTGAACATTTGACTTTTAAGCTCCCACTCAGAAACAAACAAACAGCACATGCAGCAACAGGTTTCTGAAAAACTGTAATAATACCTAAATGGTTCATCTGACTGAACCTTTTCCTGATAACAAAAATTTGACGACAGTTTTTAAGATGACCAATAACTTGATACTCTTTGTTTCATCATACATAATACTTAATTGTTTTGCATACTTTGAATCCTTGATTACATTATGTGGGGGAATGGCGTTTAACAAACTGAAATATATTTCATCCTAAGCTAATCGCAATATCTATAGCCGGTCTCGAGTTAAATTCGAATCATGCTAAAATTTTCAACTAGATGTTGCTGAGCCCACTAGTAAGTAGGACCCTCCAAAAATAGGCGTATGCCACTTAAGCGTGGAGAACACACGGTATTCTTTAGTAAAAGGCGAAAGAATAGTTCGCTTTGTGCTCACCACATGGCTGCGTGGTTTAGAAGTAAGAGCTAGGCCTTGTTTTTATACGCGTCTCTCCCTGTTAACAAACTTCCAGCTTCTCGATGTGGGATTATAGAATCCGTCTTTCACTCTTTTCTTTTTTTATTTACAGCTTTGGTTTTCTAATTGTTTCATTTTAGACCCTTTCATTTTATTCGAAATAGGGAAGCCCCGTTTCAATTCTTCTCTAATTACACAAGTAACGCAACCCTTCTCTGTTTGAAATTCTGATTATAAGTATTCATTCGATCCCACTGTCACTCTTATCTTCATCCTCACATATATTTCTTATTGAAGTTCTTTGACTTTAAATGTCTTGTTTTAGTGACATGATATGTCTGTTGATTGTCTCATTTGCTCAAATTTCATTCATAATCTTGTATATTGGTGGATTTGGTGCTCTGCATGATATCTAGTTGATAATTGATATTACCTTTCAAGTTAAAGACTTGGACAACGAAGTGAGCTTGTTTCTTAATTTTAGACCCATAATTCTTGTGATGGCTTGCACAGAGATTCCAAATGAGCACATGAAACGTAGGAAGTGGGGGATCAATTTCAGCTATTCATCTTCATTGAAAGAGATTTTAGAACTAAACTAAGCCTAAGCCTGTGTTGTGCAGTGTTACTGGCAAAGCATGAGAGCAGTAATGAGAACTGAGAATAAAAGAGTGGTAATGAATTCCTCCGTTAATGCTATTGTAGTAAAGTTAAGGTTCTGCACTAAACTTATCTGCTTCTTTCTTTCCAATCAGATAGATTCGTAAACGGCACCAAGGTCTAGAAATAGTTACTAGCAAGGAAAGTACGTAACTAAATGGGGCGGGGGTTAACACTAGGATTGAAATATGTTATTCGAGAAAGGTTACAATTCACCAAAATGCATGTCACGTTTCAAAATAAGACACGAACCCTGGACACGACTAGGCTGATTCGGTCGACAACTTGTCTAGAATAAAAATAGTCAATTTCATCACAGAGAAGATCCAGAGAATAACATTCTGACTACAATCATCCAGAGAGAAGAGTTCTTCTTAGTTTTGATCCGCAAAAGGCCAATTATGACCACAAGAGTAAGAATCAGCAAGAGGCCAAACCCGTTTCTCACAGCTGCTACCGTTTTGGAAGACACGCTATGGCCTGTAAAATCTTCTTCCTTGGACCCTGCATTTGAATCAATGGTACCAAAAGTTCAAAAAATCTGCTAAAAGAAGAGTGATCAATCTTAATTGTTTCAGATCGATATCAAAAGGAAAGTACCATTGGTATGATGAGATCTTTTAGATCACTTTCTTTCATCTGCTTTATCGTCGTCATGTCCACCTGTTGTCAATAGTAGTTAAGCTCAGCTACCAAGCATTTTTCATAGAATCTGTATGTGATTGTATCTGCTGCATATTGAAATGCCACAACATGAAAAGCACAAAACTAGCGTAAAGCCACTTACTTCCTCTCTCTTAAACGCAAGGAAGTATTTTCCAAGTCCAAGTGAATTTAGAAAGCTCTCTACTGTTAGAGGCTCTTCCATCTGTTTATAGCACCAAACAGACAATCACAGAGTGTATACCATACAGAGAAAAGACATCCACAAATTGAGAGAAAAAATATCTTACAGGGAAGGGGCTGTTCTGCATCATACTTCCAAGTGGAGGAAGCTGACTCAAAGGAGGCAATGGATGAGGGTTTGGGACTGGAGGAGGTAACATTGGCCTGGTGAAAGCAGTGCCACTTCCTGGCGCTTGATTATTTACTACACCTCTAACTGCATACGGTGATGGTCTAACATCATCAACCATCCTGCTTCGTCCATGGAAATCATCAATGCTCCTTGATGGAGGAGAACCCCTAGAAGAACCTACGTAGCTTCCTCCAGGATTCCTAGAAGGAGAAAAACCCCGAGAAGAACCAATGTAGCTGCTTCCCACATTTCTAGTAGGGGACAGAGCTCTAGAGCCACTACTGAAGCTTCTGGGGTTCCTTGGCGGTGATGGATCCCTTGGATTGCTAATCATCCTTCCAGTCGTTCTTTGGGGTGACAGATCCCTTGGATGGCTAAATATTCTTCCAGCATCTCTTGGCGGTGATTGATCCCTAGAGCCACCAGTGAAGCTTCTGGTGTTCCTTGGTGGTGAATGAGCCCTTGGAGTGCCACTGATACTTCCAGCATTTCTTGGTGGCGACATATTCCTTGAATGGCTAAATATTCTTCCAGCACTTCTTGGTGGTGATAGATGATCCCTGTGATGGCTAATCATCCTTCCAGTATTTCTTGGTGGCGACATATTCCTCGAATGGCTAATCATTCTTCCAGAATTTCTTGGCGGTGATAACTCCCTAGAACCACCGGTGAAGCTTCTGTTGTTCCTAAGTGGCGAAAGAGTCCTTGGAGTGCCACTGATACTACCAGCATTTCTTGGTGGTGATCGACCCCTGGAAGTACTCATAAGCCTTCTCTCTGGAGATCTCCGTTGTGTATCATCCCGGGTCCATGGAGCATAAGACCCGCTTGAAGAAAGCATCTGAGAGGGACCAGGAGCAGTTCTTGATGAAGGTAACGGATCATCCCTCGGGTCAGCCATACGAGGTCGAGTATCAAAGCTACGAGGAAGGTGCTCACTCTTGGACTTGGAGAGCAGCTTTTCACGAAGATCCACAGTGCTGCCTTCCTCACTCTGAGCTCGTCTCTGTGCATTTTTTTGCAACAGTTTGAAACGTAGATCATTTTGACTGATCTGCAAATCTTAGAAACATAAGAGTGGTGGGTCAGAAAATCAGCAAAGAAGCAAGTGTGTATCCAGTAATTCATGTATTAATACCATTTCCACTGAAACTTGCATCCCCTCTTTGCCTACACAAAACAAAGAAAAGAAAACGCCATATCTCTCAGTCATTGCTTAATTCCAAAAAGACAAAGTATAACCCATCACTAAAATCCTAAAATCCAATACTCACTATTCCCAACCCCATGAACCCAAAGAAAGGGCCTAACTTCCGTCAAGAATAACAGAGATATCACAAGTTAAGAAGCTCAAGAGGATTGCAGCAATACACACATGAGAAGGAAAAAGGAAACACCTTTTACTGACCGCATCACTTCCGTATGCAGAAGAATCAAACTGATTCCCTAATCTTTCTTTGACAGACCTCTTGGTCCCAACTCTGGGCAGCTCATCAAAATCACTCCCATCTCGACTCACCACCTGAAAAAGACATATCACAGATGAACACTTTCCTATACTCAGCTCATTAAATCACACACCACCAGATTTCTATTCGTATAGAACCATCTCTGCAAACAGTAGAACATGCTCATTTCCAGATCCTCATACACCAGATACCATCACGCACGCACCAAATCAAGCTACTTCTCTCACACATTGAGCAAGAGCAAGAGCAAGAGCAAGAGCATAAGAAGAAACGTACCTGGCCGCTACGGCCAAGAGTAATAGTGACCCTACTCCGCCTAGAAGCTTCTGACATTTGAGGACGAAACCCTAACCAATCAAACTGCAGCCAAACCCAAACAAAACCAAGGCAAAACAATCACTTCCTTCAAACCCTAGCCAATATAGAGTCGAATCTACTCAAAATCAAAGACAGAGAGAGAGTGTGAAGGTAATCGAAAGATAACGATTACTAAAAGGTATATACCGTATAAGATAAGATAATCGATCAATTTTCCGATACAATAAATATTCGGGAAGTTAACCGCTCGCCGGAGACGAAGACGTTCGTGACAGACTCGCCTTAGAAGCTGCGTAGTGCGAAGCGAGAGAGACCCTGACTCGTCTAGTGTCTTCACACACCAACCGCAATTATATTTACGAGATACCCTCGAATTTTGATGATTTCTTCACATTTGACCTCTAGTTTTATTTACGGTTATTATGTCCATTTTTTTTATTAGAGTATTTATTTTGTTATTTGTTTTATTGGATCAATGGACAAATGAATGTAAACGATATTTTTGAAATTTTATGCTGAATTATGTCGAAGAACAATATGTTTGACCTGTATGATAATTAATGGACATATTAACTCATTCGCGAATTATAATTTTGAATCTGTGACTTCTGTTTTGTGATTGAATGTTGAATAATAATAATTCATAATTTTTATTTTAAAAAAAACACTGATTTATTATGTTATTGTAAATTATGAGACTTATTGCATTGAGACTTTATAATTGATGTTTTTCCAATCAAAATTACATTTTATACCCAAATTGAACAATTTTAGGAAAGTATATCTAACAACTCTTTGCATCATATTTAAAAAAACTCCTATACTTTTTATTAATATGCATAACTATTTTCGATTCCTGTTTTTGTAGGTGGACACATTGAAACATTAGCTAAACGAGGCTTCCACAATAGTTCATTTAATGAAAAGACATAAATCATTACTTAATCATGAGCTAGGTTTAATGGATGATATAATGACGTGAATTGTGAACTAATCGATGAGATAATTTATCCTAAATACATGGTTGAATAATGGCTATCAAATGCGTATATATATACGCAACGCAACTACGATATATTAACATTTTGAAGAAAAAAAACTAAAAATCATACATTGCAAGTGTCTGAACTTATAATCGCTTAAAATAACCGTTAGAACAAACATACAAGTTTTCAATATGAATTATATTATTTATTTGGTCAAACACCTCCAATGAAAAATTCTAGATTTGGAGAACTTTATAATTAAATATTAATATTAATATTAATATATATATATTTTTTTTTTTGAGAATTCAAAACCAAGAATTTTCCGTCAGAGGTGCTGGAATAAAGAAGAACAATTGGATAATTTGGATTTCAGTAATGGTCGATGCCAAACAAATAATAATAAAGAGAAACAAAGCCTGATGGCATACTGACTTCGACGTATTTCTAATAATATGTAATTAATTACTAATTCCCAAATTCTATGATAAACAAGGGAGACAAATTAAGAATGTATAACACAAAAATCAAACGTTGCTCTGAAGTAGTTTCATCTGAAGCATTATATATGCGGAGTATATGTGAAAACTTATTGACAGACTGTCAGAAATCAAATATGTATACATATCTCTATGCCTAGGCATTCCGATATCGACCAGGCCTGGGTTTGGATTGAATATTTCAGATGTAAAAAATTTAGATCATCATTAACCCTCTTTTAACTGGGATTCTGGTAAGAGACGATTTTTAGCTTTTTTATATTTTAACTAAAAAAAAACTAAGAATTGTCTATTAAATAAAAAATATAAGAGATGTTTCTTATCCCAAAATTATAAAAAACAAAAAATGTTAAATCATGAGTTAAGAATCCCAGTTAAAAGACCGGAATTAATCATGCCATGCCCTTAGTACTGATTATGTAATTTTAATCTTGGTTCAGATTTAGTTTATACCTTTTGAATTCGATTATTCTTCAGCAACATCCCCATCCTTTGTAGAAAAAATGAATTAAGACATGAGGTATAAAGACTAGATACGGTTTCATGTTACAGGATATGTGTTTTTTTGGAACATGTTCTGGTGGGTCGCCATCATTTTCATGTGTTGTTGTGTGGTGTGTGGCCATCAGTTTCATGTTTCAGTTGTCAATGTGATCATTTATCCTACAACATGATGAGATTTACCGACAAATAGAGGGAGCAAGTAGCTAGAAACTATTTATGTTGCTACATACGTATGCATAACTACAATATACCGTTCAAAACTTCAAAACATTGGTAGAATCCAAAATCTATGCATTGCAATTTACCTGCATATCCTATGATTAATTTTGAAAATCTTATATATATGTACATTTACTACTTCAAAGAATCATCTGAGAAAAAATAAAGAGAGGCCAATGTCTTAGTGCATTAATTCAACGTGATTTTACTATGCAACGAATTCTAATCACTAAAGTCTAGTATAATAAACAAAATATATAACACACAAAAAAAATCAACATTGGTAGCACGTAAGTTTATGACCGAAACAATTTTATATACAGAAAGTATACGTCAGAAAGAAACCAATGTATAAATACGTGTGTGTATATATCCCCATCCTTTAATAAACAAAGAATTAAGATCTGATGTCAACTGATCAAACTAAATAAAATTCATCTACGGTAACAACCACAAGAACGATCCAACGGTTGACAACAATAGACTCAAAATCCTCAACCTCGATGAACCGTCGATTCTCCAGGCGCCACCAAAGCTAACAGTATCTCGTTGTCTACTGGTGGGGGACGGTGGAGTTGTGCCGTTAAAATTAGGGTTCGCACCGTACAAATACTGTATCCCTTCCACGTCATCATTCGTCAAGTCAACTTTACGCTTCCCCGTCGTGATGGTCGGATACATGATCGACTCCTCCACCGAGGAATGTCCTAAACCAAGAAGATGACCAATCTCATGAACCGCAACAGACTCAAGATCAACGGCGGCCGTAACGGAGAGGAAACTGTCGAGGTCTCCGGAGACAACCCAGTTCTCGTCTGCGTCGAGGTGGAACTTCCCGCTAGGAGGCGAGAAAGCGTGAGCTAACGTGCCCAACACGCCGTCAAAAGGCTCCCCGTCGCCGTGATCTCCCGTGTAGAATCCTATCGTGATGTCTGATGTTGTGAAAGACTCAATGTTCGTGAAGTTTAAGGCCGTTACTTCCGCCCAGCGTCCGAACGCGCGTGCGAACACGCTCTTGACCTCGTCGGTTAATGGGTTTCGCGGGTCGAACGCGTAGGTCAAGTCACGGCGGTCTCTAGGCCACCGTGGCTCCCCCGGGAAGAGCGTGTAGTGTTTTACCGCGTGCAGATGCGGTATGCGTTTCCCGGGGGAGAAGTTGACCTCGAAGGTCTTTCTTCTCCCGTTGTGCATCACCGACGTGCCGTTGACCACGTCGGGGTTGCCGCAACGCGGTATCACGATGTGTTTGATGGTTAACGCGTCGAGTTCTCCGGTGACGTTAAGCCGGAAGTTTTTTTGGTATAACTCCACGGCGGATTTGAGGATGTCGTCGAAATCATCGGTGAAGTTTCCTGTGGATGTTTCGGGGATGTAACCAAAACGTTGGAAGTATTTTTTGATGCGGGAGAGACCGTCCACGTTTTGGCCGTGGTGGCAGCCGGTGAAGTTGGAGAAAGCGTCCCAGAAAACGCGTGTGGTGTTGCGTAGAGAGGGTGGAATGGCGGTGGAGTTGGGGAAGAACCAGGCGGAGACGGGAGAAACGATTAGGATGAATGATAATAGCCCTAGAACGCAAAACCTCATGGTGGTTTTCGGATTAGAGGTAAGCCGAAGACGAAGAGGGGGAAAAGAAAATGGAGAGGTAATATTTAGGATTTTAGGAGAGGATTTTGAGAGGGTAACGTCTAAAAACAGGTAATGCCGTTTGAAGATAGTTTTTATATTAAGATAATTGAAGAGAGATTGAGGTAAGCTACTGCGTTTGCGTTTGTCTTTGGCGGGTGAGGGGTCGTTGGGAATTGTTTGCGTGTATACCAAAATTCTCCTTTTTAATATTTTAATTTATAAGAAATGGTGAATGATTCAAATGGAAACATCTATTTTGTCTTAGACACGTTCGTACGTAGGTCATCAGGACTATTATTGTGCCACGGAAAGACTTCGGTACCGTTGGTAGAATTTGACCCGGTTAAATGTATGTTAAACGATGGTAGCTAACCGGTTTGAGGGAAAAGTCAAGGTGGCAGATAGTCAAAGAAAGGGGTTGAACTAATTATTATAGTTTAGTTTAAGGTTCAAGTGGGAGTTTAGTTTTTAGGTCGGAAAAGTCTTCAGCGAATCTATGTCTGACACGTTTAACCAACGTCACCTAAGTCTGCTGTTGCCATCTTTTACATTCGATAAGTGGTAAACAACATAGGATTGATCGGATTCACATTATACAATAATGTGACTATATCATCCTTATTCCTTAATCATACAGTTAAACCGTATATGTTTTTATTAAAATAATGATTATGATGGTAACAAACATATACTAAACATATGTTTTGCAAACGATTTGTTGTCTCTTTTCAACTTCTAAGTTCGGACGGCAGGTATCTTTTGAATCAGACTCAGCTCAGTGCCTCAGTTGATCGCAGCGGTCACGGCTAAGTCTTCCTATGTTGAGCTTTACGGAATTGTTGTAGACATTCTTTCGTATGCTGTATGTTTTAATTTCTGCTCTTTTGTTTGGATTCCTCGTACAAGGAACAGAGAAGCCGATACTTTGGCTAAACATGCTCTATTTTCAAAATCCCCTGTATTGAATTCTTTGGATTTTTAGTTTAAGGAATGAAGTGGTGTTTAAAAAACAAAAAGTTCGGACGGCAGGCTTTAAACCATCTATGTAAACCTCATGTTCGATTGATAAACAAATTAAAGATTAACAACTACCTCAAACTATACTACCAATCAAACATGTTATCTAGTATAGCTTCGTTGACTGGATAAAATACTGTAACTATAGCACCTTTATTCGTTTATGCCTAACAACTATTTAACTATTGTCCACTCTAATAGGAACAACGACCCATATATCAACAAACTCAAACAATTTTGTTTTTTTTTACCCTATAAGACACTTTATGAGTTTATAATTACACATAGAAGCACATTAGATTTGACAGACACATTTTGTATACCTAAAGACTTTAATACCCTTGAAATAGAATAAACCTCACTTCTCTTTCCTTCCCTCTTCTTCGTTACGAAAGCAACAAAACCAGATAAGTTCACTTCTTCTCCTAACCTAATTAAACTTTCCCAAATGCTCAAATTCTATTATTGAAAAATCCAAAAAAATCAAGAGAGGATGGGGGAAACTGATGAGGCTAAACTTGTAATAAAATTAATTTAATCATGTGGTTATGGTTGGGGATAGGTGAGCTCTGGATGTTGAGTTCGGCATAGCTGCGGTGGAGTTTAAATGGGTGAGCTCGGTGATCCCCCATGAATGAGTTTGAGGAAGCTGTGGCGGAATTTCAGAGCTCGAGATTCGACATGGGTGAACTCGGAATCCATGGTGGATGAGCTCATGATAGCTGATGTGGAATTTTAAAAAGTGGATGAGCTTCGAATCTACCGTGAGTTCGGGATCCGACGTGATTTAGTTTAGACAAATTGCGGTGGAAGGATTTGCTGTGGATGAGCTTAAGTTCAGAGAAGCTTGCGGTGGTCATCATGCTTGGAATCTACTGTGGCAGCCATCTTCTCCGTCGGTTAGAACTTTTGTCCAAAATTCTTTGTTCACACAATTTTTTTCTTAAAATTCCATCCACAAAACTTTATCCATAATATTTGATCATGTACACACTCATGATGTACACACTCATGATCTACATATTGGTGTCTATAGCCACAACTTATGTACACACTCATGATCTACATGTTGGTGTCTATAGCCACAACTAGTATATAACTCTATTATTTATATTTTGGTGTCCATATCCACAATTAGTTTATAATTGTATTATCCACACTTTAGTGTCCACATCCACAATTTTATATATACATATATATATATATATATATATATAATATATGAAAATGGATGTTAAAAGATAGAGAATTTTATATATAGTTTAATGTTATATTTAGTTTTGTTTTATATATTTTAGAATTTGAGGTAAAAGAAAATGAAAATATAAAGTGGAGTAATAAAACTTATCTTAGTAAAGTGGAGTAATAAAACTTTCACGTCTAACTAAAGAATTACATTTTACTTTCTCCTCTTATTTGTCAAAGGGCATTTATGTCTAAAAAATACCTCGAATTTTGTAAAAGTGTGTCTAATGCACATTGTGTCTTATAGTGTCAAAAAAGAGAAAAATATGTCTTATAGAGAAATCAATTTTGCCGTCCCACCAGATGAAACAAAGCATTAATTAAAGACGAAAAATCCAACACCATTTATTCACATAAAAAAATGTTCCCAAACGAGATTTCCTTTCCTATAACTAAAATGTTAAAGCTTTATACTCCCTCTGTTTTATTATAAGTGTCACTCTGTAGCTATGCACACGGATTAAGGAAACAATTAATTTTACATATTTCCTATATAAAAACACAATTACCTATACACCTAACCATATTTTAACCAATAGAAAAATTACTTACATAATAAAATTAATAAATTTTACATTGAAAACCGAAAACGACACTTATTTTGTAACGCAAAAAATTCTCTACAACGACACTTAATATGAAACGGAGGGAGTAATAATTTAACCAAATAGGTTGATTAATTATTCCTAAGTCCGAGAAGGCCTCTCTCTCATAGGTCTCGTTCATATATATGTGCATATGATAAGGTTGAAGGGTGTTATAACCATGTAATGGCAAACGTCAGACCTTATCTTAACTGGAACCGGGACGAGGAATCCAAAGGGTTATATTTCCTAAGTCATTGAACAAGCATATATATGTGGATATGCATTCACTGATCACATTACTTCCTTTGGGAGTTGTATTCCCTATTCAAAACTATACGACTACCGAGGTTCATTATTTTCATTGACCGTTTGACAAGAAACCTCTTGAGATTCCTAACCTCTGCTCCAATATATAGAGGTTAATCTCCATGTGTCCATTTAAGCGTGTTACCGAAAAGTCTCAATCACATATCTTCCTCATTTTGGTTTCAAATCGTCTTCCTTGAATCTCCAATGGCTAATAGTGTGAAGTTTAGGTTGAAACTTCTCATTGATGAGAAGAGAAACAAAGTTGTTTTGGCTGAGGCTGAGCAGGATTTTGTTGATGTGCTTTTCAGTCTTTTGACTATCCCGATGGGTAACATTGCTAGATTACTGAAGAATCATAGCACAGTCCTAGGCTGTTATAAAAACCTTAATAAAAGTGTTGAAGATATGGACATCAGTCATTTTGAGACTGATGCATGCAAGAGTATGTTGATGTCTCCGAGGAGTACTAAGGATATCCATCGCAGAAGGCTCAAGATGAACATGTATAATACTAATCCCACCGAGTTCTTCGTGTGCTCAAGTTGTTACAAGAGTGATTCATATGGACACAGGGCATACAGCAATTTCAACTACACAAGATGTAGCTGTGGAGAGTTTATGACCTCTCAAATTTATGTCCCAGAAGAAGAGCAAGTTGAAAAAGGGGTAGGAAATAACGACGATGGAGTGTTTGTCAATTGTCGAACCTCATTCATTGTCACTGATGATTTGAAAGTGACATCAAACTCTATTGGTGTTCTCATGAAAGTTCTTAATGATCAAGGGTATGTTGGCTTTAGTGATCTGCAGGAAACCCTAATTGATGTAGGGTTCGAAGAGGTACTTTATTTATTTATTTATTTTGTTCAGTGTTCTGCTCATGTTACAGCTCTTTGTTTTTTTTTTTCCCTTTCCAATTGTCTGTCTCACGCACGTTATAGCTTTTAGTAATCTTCTATGGAACAGGTACGGACTCTACTAGGATGTTTCTTCACTTCAGAAGCTGCCTTGACATGCACGTTCCTTAAAAAAACTTGCAAGACAAGGAATCTCAGAATGTTGTCTCCACCTGCGCTGAAAAATGTCAAAGTATGTTCCGTGGAAGTTTATGTTAGAAAGCTTGATAGGGAGATTCTTTATGCTGAGTGCAACGGAGACTTTGTTGATTCTCTTCTCAGCTTTCTTGTTCACCCTCTTGAGATGGCTTGCACATTGTCTAATGACAATCTCATTTTGGCATGTGTTGCCAATTTGTGTACAAGTCAGTGTAGAGGAGAAGCTTCGAAGAGCTCACTTCTTCCTAGCTTCTACATTTGCTATAACAATAATCTGCTCAGTTATGCTTACCAATCAACACCGTATGAATGTTTGATTCCTCGTAACAATTACACTTATTGGAGTTGCAAAGTTGCCAGGTACATTAATAGGTCGTTGATCTCAGAAGGTGACAGAATTGTGACTATGTATCCAAATAATCCAAAAGTAAAGTCTGAAACTTCATCAGGATGTGGGACTTGGTTTATGAAGAAAAATACAAAGTTTATGGTTTCTAATGATCTTACTGTAACACCCATGAATACATCTTCCACCATTGGCTTGTTAAAGAAGTTGCAAGTAGACATCAGTGATCTTGAGAGGTACCAGATCAGCATTTCCAAAGTTGAGGTAACGGTCTCTTACTTTTTGTTCTATTCTCAGTTATAACTGTTTTTATTTCAACTTGCTTGCCTTGCTCACACCCAAAAAAACTTGGTTGCCTTGCAGCTCATTAGCATTCTTAGAGCTTCCTTGATCTCCTCATCAGCATTGACCAAATGTCTCTCACACTTGCTTGTCAAGAAACCTAAGGAAGAAGCTTAATCTCTCTTCAAGAAAATTTCATTAAATTGCTTCTGTTTTTGAGGATTATCTCTTATGGTTTTCAGATTCTGCAACAATTATTTCTAATTTCAGTTTCCTATTCCTCATTTCTCTTATCTATGCTCTTCTTTCTCTACGCTTTTCGTTTCAAGGTTTTAATTATACTCTTTAATGCGTTATCTTTTACTATCCGTCTTTTATTTTTTAACTTTGCACATCAAACAAATCGACTGAAATTAAGTATTTTACTGGCGTAATCAGAACTAACACATGTTGCTTGGTATTATATTTAACCAACATTATATTTTATAAAATGAATCACTTAACATAGGATTGCTCCCAAACGTGGGTTTCTTCCCTTGTAACCAAAAGGGTAAAGCTTGATTAATAAACTTATAGTAGACAAAACACAAACAGAGGTACAGAGATAAACAGGTTGAATATTTTTTCCTAACACTTAGAAGGCCTTGTCCTTGAATGTGATCAGCGAGAGGGCCGTATGCACCATCCGCTTTGTACATTGCAAGGATGAAAGCAACACATTTTGTCACTCGTCCTGTTCAGGGATGATGAGTAGCTCATCAAATGACATTTCATTTCTGTATATCTTATTCATACGAGCAAAAGACGTGGTTAAAACCTGAGTAACGAGCTGTTTATTGAGTGCCTCGTTCCACATATTTGCACCATATGCAGATCGTACACCAGTCCACATAGACATGACAGAAATTACCTGAAATTCCAACGTCACTGGTGTATTGTCATGATGATATCATAAATCTTTAGGAATATCAGAGATAAAGAAGTACCAAGTGAGCATCAAGGGGAGGGGGTAGTTATCAGGATGTAGAGTATACTTCGGTACTCATGTTCAATTGCTTCATTTTCGAAATCTGAATATCTCCCTTCTTGATCAAGAAAAAAGAAGAAGAATATCTTCCTTCATGTGGTTGTATGAAGAATATTTCTTGTCCAGTGTATGACCTTTATAGTGACATATCTAGTCATACTGGATTAAAATATTTCACTAGAAACATTATTACATGATGGGATGATAAAAGTTCACCTAAGAATTAAATGACTACAATGATGATGGTATGGAGTTGCTGCTGGTCCTTATCCACATTAATAACTACAACAACCAACAAATCGTATGAAGTGACATGTTACCATCATTGTGTAGACAACAATCATTTCATGCTAAAAATGTTAGTCCATGGACCAGTCCAGATCAACACCGTTTGAAAGTTTATGTAGCGAAGAGGATGCAGTTTGAGTAGAGCAAAGGATAAACAGAGAGCTCTCCTCCACAGCTAATGGTTGTCTTCATTTCAAGGATACATTATTATTCTATACCATATGGTTTTTGAAGATATATCTTAAGAAAATATAAGGAATAGTATCAGATAATCAATGGATCCAACAATGGTTGATTGGAGAACTGGGCACTAGTGTATGTACGTGGCCACAAATTGATTTGCAAGAAACAAAAATAGAGATGTTTTGTCCTCTTTCAACTTCATTTTATGGTATTTGTGTCGACT
Organism: Eruca vesicaria subsp. sativa; assembly: GCA_932364175.1. Lineage (NCBI taxonomy): Eukaryota > Viridiplantae > Streptophyta > Magnoliopsida > Brassicales > Brassicaceae > Eruca > Eruca vesicaria. The sequence goes on along the minus strand of CAKOAT010051821.1, from coordinate 134,158 downwards.
CTCTTATTTTCTTGTTACAGTTCTGATGAGACACACAAGCCTGACCATATGGCAGGAATCATATGCACCCTTCATTTTATTATCCTCATTTATAATAGTCTGATATCAACCCTCATAACAAAATACATAGATTTGAACAGGTAATGATAGAGGTTGTCCAGTGATGGTTTTAATGCAACAAGCCGCAAGATGACAAACTTCATTACAGTAATGAGAGAATACCACTGGGACTTTTATCTCTTTTATCAGTTCCTGAAAGTTCTTTTAAACACGTGACATGAAATGAATAGAGAGATATGATGTGCCTATGTATAATCATAGTCTTCTTCTATGCAAGGTGCATAGCTGGAAAGGAAGATGATCTCTCTTTCCCTATTCAACAAGAGAACATATAGCGAACGATCTATCAGACTGGTGCCGATATTATACAAAAAGCAACTAGCTACAACGTTTCAATTGAATAGCTGGAGAGTGCTATACCAAAACAATCAAAGATATTAATGAGTTTTTGAAATGCACGACTCACATATGTTCTGGAACATAAGGTCCAACCAGTTCTACTCGCGCAGACTAGGGAAGAGCAATTGCAACTCACCAAGGCACCAAGTTGACCAAGCTCTTTTCTTAGGCCATTTAGAAGCTCAACCATTAGCAAATTTTGTATCAAAGTTTTACACGATAGTGGTTATGATGCATCTTTTGAATCATTTAAATAGTTTCCATCAGGCTAAATTAAGGGACTACCTGAAACTAAAGGACATGTAAGCGATTAACAAAAATTGCTTCACTACACAACAACGAGAAACAGCTAACAACCTTAAAGAGAGTACAGTTCCAAAAGAAATATCGTCAGAAGAGTTACTAGCTAGAAAGATACATACCAAGACGATGTATACAAAGTTCATTACTTATTCGTGGAGTCAACTTTCCTATCACAATAGCTTGAATTGCATGAGAATAAGGGGCTGAAATAATGTGACTTGACCGGGTAAACAAAAGAGGATTAGTATCGTCATTTCCATAGTCTGTGTATACTTTCTTTCGACGAGGGTGTTACCGCGTTTTACATTTTAGGTCCCGACGACCGGTAACGGTCATACTTTTATTTGGAAAATTTCATACCTGTTGTTTACACGTTCATATTTTCTTTTTAATGCGCGTAATTTATATTTATGATTAGCAAAAGCATTATACAGCTAAACTGTTTACACCATTTTTTTTTGTTCACACGTTCTTAATTATTTTCTCTTTGATCCGCTTTACGTTTACATGATCGCAATATAATAACTTTACATATTTTTGTTTAGCAACGGTGAACCACTATCGTTGATTTAATTCCTTATTCTTTTGACCGATTGATACGAGGATAAAATTAGTGGTAGTCTCTCGATGCTTGGTATGTATTGACATCTCTAAATTCGATTTTTCTAGGAACCAAATTATAACTATTTGACTAATCTAAATTTGGGTTTCGTTCCATTCTAAGTGGTTTATATGATAGACAGTAGCTCATTATCGGTTCATCTTTTAGTATTTAATTTAGATTAGGCATATTAGTCCATTCTGTATTTCTCTCCGAACGTTCGGATGAACCAATAAGATTTATTAAAAAAAAAAAGATACCATATTTGTAACAATCTTAGTTGACCAAAAAGGCAACGCCAAAGTAATCTCTAATTTTTTTCAACAATGTTTGTTAAGGAATAAAGTTTTATTTTTTTAATAAAAGGCTTAATAAAGTTTTAAGATTAGAATAAAATGTGAATCCATTTAAATTTGCCAATGTAAAACAGAAATTTCTACCTTTTTTTGGACATGCAGTTTAATCTTCCTTAATGCACTGAAATAATTCTAGAAACAGATAATTAAATTACAACAATACAAATTCCACACATAGCACTTCTTTTCAGACAAAGTCAATGATAACATCAAGAGTCCCAGCTCCACAAGTCTATCACACGTAAAAAAGACTCTAATTAATAACCAAAACATATTTATCATCAATTCCACGAGAAGGGGTATCTCCGTCAGTCCAACAAAATCTAAGATCAAAACCGCGGGAAAAGGAGGTTCGAAGAAGAACACATCAACTGCTTCTTCAGCTCATTTAAAACACATACCAAAATCGAATCTTTACATTATGTTCCTGACATTCTTACGGAACTGGAAACTAAAGGAAACTAAACAAAGACGTTACTTTTAATTTAATTTCATTTAATTTTCCTCTGTTCGATCTCTCCGTAAATGAGCTAATCTTTCATGGTTGCCATGTTTCAGCATCTTGTCTTCTTCTTATGCGTCGCCCTTTTACCTTTACATTCCTTTTCACAACCTCAAAACATCGAAACTTTCTTCCCTATCGACGAACTCTCCCCTCTTCCTCCGCAACGTGTCCCGCCGATAAACCCGTCTCCGTCTTCTTCTGATAGAAGCAAAATCACGAAAGCTGTACTCATAACAGCAGCAAGTACCGTAATTCTCGCTGTAGTGTTCTTCTTCTTCCTACAGAAATACGTCATCTCGCGGCGGCGACGGAGAGACAACATAGCCGGCATCGAAAGCCCCCTACCTACCATTTCTCCTCCTCCTCCTCCTCCGACGACGACGACGGTGGAGACGGATGTTTTGGCTCGAGAAGGTTTCACGCGGTTTGAAGGTAACCTAAAATGTCTGATCCTCAACGAGAACGGTGTCGATGTGCTGTACTGGAAAACTCTGCAGAGTCAGAGAATAAGCAGAAGCTTCCGGAAGGAAATCCTCACCGGAGAAAACAGTGGTAGTAATCAAGAGAAAGAAGAGACCAAGTCAAAAATGGAGCCGGTCACTGAGATTCCTCTCCTCAGAGGAAGATCATCTACTTCTCACAGTATATTATTCCATAACGATTCTTCCAAGATTCCTCCACCGCCAATTCCGGTGAAGAAAAGTGCACCAGCACCACCACCTCCTCCGCAGGTGAAAAAGGCGGCGGATTTATCATCATCCTCATCAAAACCATCGCCGGCGCCGAGAGGAGAGAGTTCGAGAATTGGTCAAGTGAAGCTAAAGCCTCTACATTGGGATAAAGTAAACCCTGACTCAGACCATTCCATGGTTTGGGACAAGATCGATCGTGGCTCATTCAGTTTGGACGGGGATCTAATGGAAGCTCTGTTCGGTTACGTCGCTGTCGGAAATAAATCCCCAAAACACGACAACTCTAAACCAAACTCGCCTACACAAATCTTCATCCTTGATCCAAGAAAATCTCAGAACTCAGCGATCGTGCTCAAGTCCCTAGGCATGACACTCGAGGAGCTCGTGGAAGCGCTCGTTGAAGGACACGACTTAGAGGCAGATACACTCGAGAGGCTAGCGAGAATAGCTCCGACGAAAGAAGAACAAACAGCGATTCTTGGATTCGACGATGACGTCGCGAAACTCGCTGAAGCTGAATCGTTCTTGTTTCATATCCTCAAAGCGGTTCCAACCGCGTTTACACGGTTAAACGTGTTTCTATTTAAGGTTAATTACTATCCAGAGATTGTTCATCATAGCGAATCGCTCCAGACGCTGGAATTAGCGTGTAAAGAGCTGAGATCTCGCGGTTTGTTTGTGAAGCTTTTGGAGGCTATTCTTAAAGCTGGTAATAGGATGAACGCAGGGACGGCTAGAGGAAACGCTCAGGCGTTTAATCTAACCGCGCTTTTGAAACTTGCTGACGTTAAAAGCGTTGATGGGAAGACTACTCTGCTTAACTTTGTGGTGGAGGAAGTGGTTAGGTCGGAAGGTAAACGCTGCGTTTTGATCAGAAGAAGCAATAGCATTAGTAGTAGTAACACTCCTCAAGCAGCAATGTCTAAAGAAGAGCAAGAGAAAGAGTTCTTGAAGCTTGGTTTACCTATAGTTGGAGGCCTAAGCTCTGAGTTTACAAACGTGAAGAAAGCAGCAAGTGTGGACTACGACACGGTTGTTGCGACTTGCTCGGCTCTTGAGGTTAGAGCCAAAGACGCGAGGAAGGTGATCGCAGAATGTGAAGGAGGGAGGTTTGTAGAGAAGATGATGACGTTTTTTGATTCAGTAGAGGAAGAAGTGAAAATGGCGAGAGAAGAAGAGAGGAGAGTAATGGAGTTTGTGAAGCGGACAACGGAGTATTATCAAGCAGGTGGTAGTGTAAAGGGGAAAGATCCACTTCATTTATTTGGTATTGTGAGAGAGTTTCTTGGCATGGTTGATAAAGTATGCTTAGATGTTATGAGGAATCTGCAAAGGAGGAAGATAGAGAGTTTGGGGTCGCCTTCTTTGAGGAGGACAGGCGTGAAGTTCCCGGTTTTGCCTCCAAACTTCATGTCGGATAGGTCTAGGAGTGACTCGGGTGAATCGGATTCTGATATGTGAGAGAGTCTAGGTTTCTTGTAGATAATAGAAATCATTGAGTATTGAATTTTTTATTGAAAGGTCATGGTTGTTGATAGATTCGTATAATATAATTTTTGGGTTAAGACAAAACACAATGCAAAACACTCTCTTACTGTCAACAAGCAGAGTCGCTTGGTTCTCAAAGCATTGATAAGTCCCAAAACAAGAATGGTTTGTTCACACTAACGAATTCTACACACAAAAAAACAACTGGTCAGGTTTTCTATAACTGTCCACTTCGATTTAGTGGCTCTGTTGATGGTCCAGTCTACTCCTTCTCCACCACTTTTGTTTTCTCTATTGAGTTTCATTATGGGTTTTATGGAGGATATGGACTTGTCTATGTTATTAGTCCTGTGAGAGGCATTTTCAATATAAGCAACATGTAATCCCACAAATCATATTGTAGCTGTTGAAATTGATACTCCCTTTCACCAATCATTAGAGAACATAGATGCTAACCATGTGCGCATTGACATCAATAGCTTAGTTTCAGATAAAGCTGATTCAGCACATTATTTCAAGTATGATGGTACCACCTATTAAAACAAATCAAGAAATGAAGAACATACATGGAAATTCCCAAATGTCCACATTTAAATGTTGGTGAGTTGTGTAACTAATACTTTAATATACGATTATTGCATAATAACAGGATTCAATAGGAAAAAAAGTATTTGTTTAAAGAAGTGTGACTATGACTCTTGAGCAGTAGGAAGAAAAAAAAGAATTTGATAATACCGCATTTAGAAATCTTGGACTCTTATTGATCAGTTCTCTGCGTTGACGCAACCTAAAGTCTTTTCTTTCAAACCTTTGGTTGTACGATCAAAGATTCAAAACCAATCAAATCATGTTTCAACTAAGTATGTTGTTGCTGTTTTTTTTGCTGATGCTGGTCTTCCCCAAGAACGTACTATGTCAGGGTTCAGACCCAACTGGTGGAGAGTTTAACTTCAATGGATACCTATATACTTCAGGATCAGCCAATCTAAATAGACATGGCCTGTTCAGGCTTACTAACTCTACCACACTAACAGCTGGTCAAGTTTTCTACAATTTTCCCTTTCGATTCAAGGGCTCTTCAAACGGTAACGTCTACTCCTTCTCCACCACATTCGTTTTCGCTATAGTCTCACATGATATTAGAGCTAGGAAAGGCCATGGACTAGCCTTTGTCCTTTTTCCTACAAGAGATTTTTCCAAAGGTGATCCAACACAATACCTAGGACTCTTCAACTTAAGCACCAATGGAGATCCCAAAAGTCATATTGTAGCTGTTGAGCTCGACACCGTTGAAAACGCTGAGTTCGATGACATGGATGACAATCATGTTGGTATAGACATAAATAGCTTACAGTCAGAAATAGCTGCTTCAGCAGGTTATTTCAAAGATGATGATGGTACTTTTACAACCCTTTCCCTTGCTAGTGGAGATCCTATGCAGTTATGGGTTGAGTATGACAGTAAACATAAACAACTTAATGTCACACTTCATCCTATTCATGTCTCTAAACCAAAGCTTCCTCTCCTTTCTCTACAAAAGGATCTTTCTCCTTACTTGCTTGAATCTATGTATGTTGGCTTCACCTCAGCCACAGGAACGCTAACTGCTTCTCACTATATATTGGGTTGGACGTTCAAGATGAATGGGACGGCTGCAGATATAGACCCTTCTCGCCTTCCAAAGGTTCCTAGTTTTAACCAGCCATGGATTCAGAGCCTCAAGGGGGTTTTGACTATTAGTTTGACTACATCAGGCGTCACCATACTCATCGTCTTGAGTGTTGGCTTATGGCTCTTCCTGAAGAAGAAAAAGTTGATGGAAGTTCTTGAAGATTGGGAGGTACAGTTTGGTCCACATAGGTTTGCTTACAAAGATCTACACACTGCCACAAAGGGTTTCAAGGATAGTGAGCTTCTTGGTAAAGGAGGGTTTGGGAAAGTCTACAAGGGTACGTTGCCAGTTTCCAACATAGAGATCGCGGTGAAAAAGGTTTCACATGATTCAAGACAGGGAATGAGAGAGTTCATATCTGAGATAGCAACAATTGGCAGAATCAGACACCCTAACTTAGTTCGGCTCCAAGGCTATTGTAGACACAAAGATGAACTCTACTTGGTGTATGATTGTATGCCAAAAGGCAGCCTTGATAAGTTCATCTACCACCAACTCATGGAAAGTTTCAGTTGGTCAGAAAGATTTAAGATTATTAAAGATGTAGCTTGTGGACTCTGCTATCTACACCAACAATGGGTCCAAGTGATTATCCACATGGATATTAAACCAGCAAACATCCTTCTTGACGGTACTATGAACGCAAAACTTGGTGACTTTGGCCTCGCAAAGCTATATGATCATGGGATTGATCCTCAAACCTCTCATGTGGCAGGTACCTTCTTATTATAATTTTACTTACTTGTGTTGAAGATATATTCCTATTAGCATTCTGACTCCGACCTTGAAACTTTGGGGGTTATAGACAATTTAATACTCCCTCTGTTTCAAAATATATGTTTTAGAAAAGTTTATTTTGTTTCAAAATATAAGATTTTTGAGGTTTTACGATATATTGAAGTTTTAAATTTACCTTTAATTTTATTGGAAATTGTTCAACCAATAAAATTTTACAGTTTTTTTTTTATAATTAACTGTATGATTTTAAAATTATATCTTTAAAAGTATTTTTTCAAGAAATGTAAAGATCATAATATCTGTGTACTAAACTAAAATATCATATATTATGAAATAGAGGGAGTTAGAGTTTTTATAGATATAGAAAAATATCTTACCAGTATGTAAATTATTTGTTTAATTTTGGGGACTATGTGCCAATGTTTCACTTGACTATTCTAGCTTTCTCTATAAAAAGATCTTATTACTTAGTATTGTTACTTCGAAGGCACGCTTGGATATATCTCACCTGAGCTTTCAAGAACTGGAAAAGCAAGTACAAGATCAGATGTATTCGCACTTGGAGTGGTAATGCTAGAGATTACTTGCGGTCGGAAACCCATATTGTCACGATCATCCCAAAGCGAAATGGTACTGACTGATTGGGTGCTAGAGTGTTGGGGTAACGGAGATATAATGCAGGTTCTTGATCATAAGATGGGGCATGACTATATTGAGGAGCAAGTGGCACTTATTCTGAAACTCGGTTTACTTTGTTCTCATCCGGTTGCAGCCATGAGGCCAAGCATGTCCAGTGTCATTCAATTCTTGGACAATGTGGCTCAGCTTCCTCTCAACTTACTTGACATTATGAAATCTAGAGAAGTTACTAATGGTACTGAAATCTCAGATGATTCTCCTGAGTCATGTTCCGTCTCACCCTTGACCTTCACTGAACCGTTTGTCTCTCATGGACGCTAAAAGATGAAATATCCATATACTCTCTCAGGTTCTTGATTTCTAATGAAAATGCAAGTCTTTGTAATAAGTTTGCAAGCTTGAAAAAAAGTCAATCCTGGTTACAAAGAAAACAATACTATTGGTTTGTGTTATCCTTACTGAGACAATAAAATGATTCTCACGTTTGGTTACATTCATAGAGACTGTTTATACAGATACTTGGTGACTTCTGTGTATAACATCTTCATTGACTTTTTACCAATTGAGTTTTGCCTTTAAGCTTGGAGATATTTGATCCTATTTTTTTCTGAGACCCTTGGTAAAGATGGGATACAGAACAAATTTTTCATTTAGGTGACTAATGTTGAAAAGAATAGGTACCAAACAAAAGAGGAACTTTGAGTTAATGTTACAACATACAAAAGCTTTATATACACCAATTTTGGAAGCTTAATCCCTTTCAGTATTCCTTTGAGTTTCCTCTCCTTCCCTTTTTTTTTCAGTGAGATTCAACAGGGACCAGAGGCAACAGCAGCACAAGTGAGAGAGAGCCATCTTGAATTTTCTTCTCTTCTGACAAAAGCTCAATCCTGATGTATAACAAGCTAAACGAATGGCAACTTTGCGTTTTTAAAAGCGTACCAAGTTGCTATATTCACCGAGATTTTGCCCGAGTGTAAGTGAGAAAATGTCATTGGCTGGTGAGAAGTTTTTGGTATCTTTGTATCCTCCTTTGACTACTTAAAGAACCACTGCTTTGGTTCAAAACTTTCCTCCGCTTAGCACGATACAATACATCCTCTGTGTCAAATACATATGAGACCTGCAGTATATACACACACACACACAATTGCTTTATAAAGACAAGCTTAAAGTCGTTATCATAGAAACTCCAGCGTTAAGCAGAAACTAAAGCACTGTACCTTTGAAGAACTGCATGTTATCTTACACTCCAAACCGTTAACAATTTTAACTCCATCCGTGCTGCAAAGTTCATCGTCATCACCATTTTTACGCTTATTCCTGGAGGGGAAAGAAGAGAGCATCTGATTAGTTTCCTCCATTATCTTATAGAAAGATGGAATAATCCTTTGTAAATGCTCACTACTTACCGGTTTAGATAGATTCGAGGCTTCTCTTTCACATTAGTTTGACAGGAAAGGAACTTGTTTTGTAGGTAAGCTGCAAAAGCTGGGTCCATGGATATGGATATCACATCAGGCTTATTATCATGTCCATGCTCCATAAGCTGAATAGATAGTTTGGTTGGTGCTGAAAGTTTCTGCAGACAATAAAAGCAACAAAGATAAAAAGCCTATGAAGGTCCTGGATCATAAGCCAGACTGGTCTAAGCTATGGAAGTAGTTCTTACACATTCAATGCGGTATATATCTTCATCAGGAAGAAGAACACGAGCATTTTCATAATAAACAGCATCCAGATACTTTTCAGGCTTTCTAGATTTCTCATATGAATACAGCTGTTGTAGTTTGCTGTCCATCTCATCAGCTGCTACTACTTGGATCTGAAGGATCACATTGGTCAGTTGAATCACAAGTGAAGAATAGATGAAGAGAAGAGAAAAGAACACAACAAAAGGAAAACCTACATGCTTGATGAGCTTGTAGATTAGTTTGTCTAATGTGAAGAGAACATATGACTGTGTCCCAATTATTGCTCTGCAATCATCTTCAAACTTGGAATTATCAGACGTGCCATCAAGCAAGTTGTAGAGAGCATTCATGAATCTGTTCCAACAACTAGATGTGTAAGAAGCAACAAAGACTCATCTGCATAAAATATCACAAGGGACACTCACCTGGCATAGGAATCTGTAGGGTTTGTTGAATTTGAGGTCTTCCACTTTCTTTCAGGAGAGGACGAATTGGTTTTTGCTGATAATATTCTGTCATACAGAATCTGTTTACAAGTAACCACAAAAAGTTAGTCTCACATGACACATATAGCCCCATTGATTCGCAGACTGAGTAGTAAGTGTTTACCTGATGAAGCCTGAAAAGAACGTAATAAGAGTCATTCCCATAAAAGACTCGTGAGTTCTTTTTCAGAGAATCATCTTTGTCCTTATCGCATAAAGCTGGAGGAACATACTTTGACAGAGGCTTCACATGTAACATGTTTCGCGCTGAAATGGGTAACACAGGCCTATCTCCTTCAGCATCAGACATACCTTCTTCTTCAGCCTCACCTTCACTTTCTGCCTTGTTATTATGTTCCATATCTTCTTCAGGGTAGCAATCTTCACCATCACCAGACTCAGTTCCGGAAACGTCACCATGTTGAGATGTATTTCCGCTGCCCTCTGATGATCTTGGTGCACTTTCATCACATTCATCATTCGCATTAGCATCATTCTCTCTGTCACTTCTCTGGTTTAAGTTATTTCCAGCTCCATCTTTACCATTGCTGAGAGTTTCCAAGTCATTCTCTGCAAAGTTATCTTCTTCAAAATCTCCTGCTGGAGAAAGCTCACCTTCCTCTCTTTCAACTTTGGTTTGAGAAGCAAACACTTCCTTGAATCTTTGATTATTTGATGTTTCCGCCACTGTCCCATTAGGAGATACCTCTATGCGTGGCCCATTTACGTGATTCAGCATCAAATCCATCTCTGTTCCACTAGTTAAACCACCAGGTTTTGGATTACTACTGCTAACCCCTAGTCAAGTAAAAAAGAGAAAGACACACCATTCATCATCTAAACACAAGAAAATCTTCAAGAGTATTCTTATCAATCAAAATTCGAAAGTGCTTACCAACAATGGATAAGACGCTGGTTTTTCCATTTCTTTGAGGCATCAATCCGTCTACAGGTGGTGAATTTGAGCTATGCACAAGTTCAATACTAACAGCTTGTTTGGTTTCGGGCCTTTCGTCAGGTGTGGTTTGACTCTTTGGCATTTTATCATTCTGAGTGTTGTCATCTGAGGACTTACTGGAAGTGATGACATCTCTATCCGAACCAGTAGCTTGCCGCAACTGAAAACTTTCACCGGCTTTTCGAGGGCCATTTGACCGAACAGAGCTGGCACCAGTAGCTCCATTTTGAGGACTACCCTCGCTTGCATCACCACTTTTTAAATTCTGGTTCGTAGTAGTCTTCACAGCATCTTCTCGGTCTTCAGCACCTTGAGGGTGAGAAGGAACATCAAACATCGGTTCCAAAAACTCTGTCCATACCTTCATTACTTTATCTAACTGTTCCGTCGAACACATTTCTCCACAAGAATACTTGATCAGCTGATAAAGATCCTCGTGAAGATCAGGATCTGGATAATCAAAACTCATGTTGGAGCAAAGAGTTCGTCTATTTCCAGCAGCAAGAGCAAGAAGCGCATCATCCTCTGCTCGCTTCTTCTCAGAGATCTCTTTTATCTCTGCCAGCAACGCTGCAGTGAAATATAGTAGCACATAAGAAGACTGTGTATACACTTTGTAGGTAGATGTAACAAGAAGAAAACAAACCTTTTGTGGTAAGATTCTTTGAATCCTGCTGTTTGAAATAGAAACTGCGATGATCAAGTGATCTGTGGTAGTTCTTGGTGTATATATCTGCCCATACTTTGTTAAACTCAGAACGACACCTTGCCCATTCTTCTTGCTTCTGTTTCAAACGTGTCAGTATTACGGGTAAAGCAAGATAAGTATTCTTCTTTAACAAATCAATCACATCTAGCCCGTGGTCACCGTATAGACGTTCTATGCACCTTATGTTTAGCGCTACACAAGACAATAACAAAACAATATGTCAATCAAAAAGAGAGAAGAGCTCAAACTTTATGATAAGCTTATATGTGTACCTGTGAGGTGATCCTCAATATTTATAGGAGTATCGGTTTTCAATTCATTACTGTTAATCTTTGCCAATAAATCTTCCACTCGGTTCGTGGCTGAGTTCACAGACTCTAATAGCATGTCTAGCTCGAACCTAAAATCACAACAACAAAAACAAAAATATTCAACAAATCCAAAAATTTTCATAAATAAGCTAATCACTAACCTGTCATCTTCACAACGGAAGAGGCTCTCTTCGTACTGGTTCTTGCGCATGTGTGTAAACGAATAATCTTCACTTCCTGAAGTGACAGAGACCCAATGATCATTAAGCACCTGGCTACCAATCTCCATTTTCTGGCTTGCAATAGGAATTGGATACTGCAAGAAAACAACCTTTAACTACTGAAGCAACAACATGTTTTAAGAGGAGAAGGTTCTTTCATGATGAACCGTAGGAAACATACATCCTTTGGAAGTAAACGATAACTAGGAGTGCATTGTTCACAGTTGGAGAGATCTAGTTCGCTGATAGGTTTAGCCCATTTCTGGCTCGCTGCCGCCTTTTCAAGCCTCTCCTTCTCACGGTCTCTTTCTCTTAACCTTTCAGTCTTCTCACGTTCTCTCTCTGTATCTTTGTCCTGTGACTTAGTAGGCTGAGGACATTTGCCATCACTCCACAAGGATTCTGTAGTCACGAGGATCCAATAATTAGATCGAATCTGATTTCTTTTTAACTCACTCAGACGGATGTTACAAAAATAGCTGGACTTACTCTTAGTCACAATACCAGAGAGTAACCGATCTACAGAAAGAAACAAAAGGTGGTCAGACCGTAGCCTTTAACTTGTCGACGTAAGAAGAGAAAGCACGAGTTTGCCTAGTTACCATTCTTTTCACACTGAACAAGAAAGACTCTGAAGGCTTCCATGAGATCTGGATATACTCCAAGTAAATTGCCCACCTGATACAATAATATTCCACAAGATCTCTCATAATCTTCTCATATTTCAATTTGTAGAGAGAAGCTTTAAGATCAGGCATATAAACATACCAAAGACTGCAACTCTGGTTGGCTGATTATTTCCTTTGAAAAGAGATTAAGACATCGTAAGAACTCTTGGTACTCAGAGTAACTAAGCTTTGCCTTCACTCGATCAACAAAAGCAAGTTCTTGGACATGGCCTGTCATAACAAAAGTCAATTTTGGGACACAACGAAATCGATCACCATCTTCAGTATAATGTAAAGAGAAACGAGACATCTGGTTTTCCTAGCTACCTTTATCATCTTTAGTAGATGAAATGGCAATGGCTCCACATAACTTGTCTCCTTCTCTAGCCTGATTTGAGGTTCCAGGAGAATCGTCATCCTTTAGTGTCAGTTTTTTTTTATCCATGTAATCATTCTTTTTGTCAATGCGTCTAACGTCTTCTTTACTTTCTTTCAACGAAGATCTCTCGTGGTCTGGGTCCATACGTTCAGTTTTGAGGTCACGGTCAGTATTCAAAGCAATGATATGATCCTTCTGCAACAATGCACAAACAAGTGACAGCTCTGAGTATAGGATATCCAGTAGCATATCAAGAGGAAAGAAAAAAACAAAGAGAGGAACCTTATCAGAGTCTCGCATGGTGGGAAGAGATTTAATGCCTCCTCGGTCACGTACTGACATTTTCACAATATCATTAGTAGAGGCAGATCCTGAAGTATCAGGGAGAAAGTGAGTGAACTCCACAAGCAAATCATGATGGTCCCGGAAAAGGATAGCCACCTACAAAATAAGCATATCAAACTATGACTAGAAATGAAAACAAAAACATAATAAAAATGATAAAAAAAAAAAAAAAAAAAAAAAAAAAAAAAAACTACAAAACATACCTCCTGGTAGACCTCAGAAATGGACTTGTTCTCCTTTCTATACATGTTCAGAATGTCTAAAAACGATTTATATACACGGTCATCACCTTGAAACCTTGTCTGCAGAAACAAAAATAATAATAATAACTTTAGAGGCAAAGATAGCAAAGAGAGAGAAATGAAAAGTGCAGTCTCTAACCTTAATCTTGTTAACAAAACTAATAGCTTCCTCAAACTCAACAGGTTTCTTAGGGAGAGGCTGGTCATCTTCTTCAGGTAAGAGTGTTATCTCAAAACCCTTTGGTAAGAAAGTATTGAAACCCAAAATCAGCTCTCTGTTCCCTTTGAATAGCTCTTTCACCCTCAATATAACACCACTAGTATCAACTCTACAAAATTTACAAAACAAAATCAGACTTAATCCCCTAAAATTAACTAAAGAGCTAAAAAAATAAAACAATATTACCTCTGAGCTTTAAAATCCTTCATGACCTCAAGAAACTCATCATACTTCTCGCGTTTATCTTGAAATTTATCCTTAACAGCTTTGAGATACGCAAGTGCATCATTAGTAGTCAGCTTCTGCGCACTTCCTCCTCCCACCATGATTTGAAATTTAGCCAGAGCTTCATTTAACACAAGATTACAAAAATTTAGCAGATAGATCAGAGCAAGATTACATAAATTTTAGCATCCAAAGTCTTGTAATTTTGAAGGGTTCATGTAAAGTCGAAGACTTTGATGTTTCGAACATTGGAGGCAATCTCAACTTAAAGAGCAAAACAAGCAAATAGATCTAAGCAGCTAGAGAACAATCAAAGCTGAATCGATAATGAAGCTGCAAAATTCGATCTTTTAATTGATTTTTTTTTTGCACATTACGGCGCTTCGAGATAAGGAATTTTTAAACGGTTGAGAGGAAGATCAATCGGAGAGTTACCGAAATTTCGTGGAGACAGAAGTATACAAAGCAACAAGCTTTCCTCCTTACCGCACACGGAAACACATAGCAGAGAGAGACTTTAAACAGAAAATTTGCAGACCAAACTAATAAGACGAGAGAGTTTAATCTTTTTATGATGAAGATGAGAGAAATGACTTCTCTTATGATATTTGTTAACTAAATGTTTTCTTTTCATCAACTATATATATTTAATAAGTAATGTATTTTCTTAAATATGGTGTAATATTATACTCTTTCGATAATGTTTTGAAAAAAAAAACAGTTTCCATCTAAAAGATAAAATTTTAATATTTTTACATTTTCTGTAAATTAATAATATAGTGATTTATAATTTTTAAAAAAATCTATATTTATTAGATAATCTATGTACAATTACCGCATAGTGTATATTTCACCTAAAAACTTTTAAATTAATAAAAATAATTATCATCAAATTGAAATTTATGATATGTGTTAAGCACAAAACATTTATCTTTCAAAAATATAACAAAGTACTAAATAAGGCTATTAATTTGAAAATCTTATTTTCTCCTATTATTTTTTTTTTTAAAAACACCATTCTCTTATTATCTCCTTTGTCCTTCGCTATCTTTTATTTTGTCTGAGACATTATAATTAAATATATAAATGAAATGATAAAATTGAATAATAATGAAAAAAATAATTCAAAGACAGCCGTTGCTAGGTTGCTTATTGGTTAGGTTACCGGTTATAGCCGGTGAGGTTAATTGCAGATTAGGGCGCACAGCAAGGGATTGGATTTAGAGACCTCGCAATTGAGGTTATGTTAGTGTTAATTTTGTGATTTTTGAGGAAAAACAAGGAAGATCATGTAAAAGTTAAACTATCAACCTCATGCGCTGGAGTTAGTAAATTCGAGGTTTTTTTAGTGATCTGAGTAGGATTGAACATTCGGGATTCCAATTGGATTTCGGTTTAGATCCAATCGAGTTTTAGGTTTTTGATTTACGAAAATTAATCTCAATCAGATATTATAAAAGTTTGGTTTGGGTTTAACAGATTCGGTTCAGATTTATTAATATGTCCAAAAACTGGTTAAATACGATATAATTTTAGGTTTGGATCTTAATCAGGTTTTTGGTTCTTAAAACACTATTTTGTATTTGATTATACCATAAAAAGCTACTTAATAATGTATTAAAATAAATAAAACTTATCCAAATATATTAGATGTTTATATTTAGTGTCATAGTATCTGTTAACCAAAAAATCATGTGAACATCAGCTTAATAAACTGATATAAATTTAAATAACACATAATAAAATATAAATATTAATGTTAATAACTAAAAAAATTATAAATGCAAAAAACATTATTTAAACTTAAAAGTAACAACAATATTTAAACTTCAAAACAAATTTATGTATAACTAAACTTCAAATTCAGTGTCAAACATAAAATATTAATGCTAAGTATATATTGCACTAAGCATTCAAGTTAATTATTTATGTAATGGCTAGTTATTGTACATATTTAGTAATATCTTAATATGTTTTGGATATATATTATAAATTGAGATTAGATATGGCATAAAGCTTTTTGGAATTTGAAGTTTTGGGTTTGGTTCAGGTAAAATACATAACTCAAAATATCGTAAAACAAAAATCATTTGATATTTATGTTAGATTTGGATCGGTTCCAATTCATTTCTAATGGATCGGTTCCAATTCATTTCTAATGGATCGGATCGGTTTATTTTTCCTGCCCCTAGATTTGAGGAAGAGTTTACCAATTATCTTATTATATAAGTGGTTAGATTTCTGTTATGTGTGTTACTATAATAAGGTGGATCGTTTGGGTTACATTTGAACTTGTAAAGAAAATACATTATTCTAGGGTTGTAAAACTGATTTTTTTTTGTTCAACTGTAAAACTGATTATATATAAGTATTTACTAGATTTTGACCAACGTTTGAGAAGCGCGGGTTTTGTTTTGGTTGTAAGAAAATTTATGAAATGATTAGATTTGTATTATATGAGAGCTTTATGTTTGAATGTGATGTATATTTATTCTTTTAGTTGATTCTTTTAATTGGATTATGCATAACCAGGTCAGTTTGTGATTAAACCGAGAATTCGAAAAACATTAATCCGAAAGACATTAAGACAAATAGCCTTGTAACATAAAAAACATTAGGTTCTTTTTAATAGATCAAAATATTAAAAACACACAGGTTTTCTAAACCAGACAACAGTTAAAATTTTCATGGCCATAACACCTTCAAACATAAGAGATGGGGATAAAGATCACTTAACGCCATATTTGTGGATCTCCTAACTTTTCTCAATCGAGATTGAGAACCTTCACATCAGCAAGACGTGCATGAGCAAGAACAAATTCATTTTCCAATTTGTCCTTAACATGGTTCATAACGCCATCGTTGAAGAGCTCTTCAAAGAGTTCAAGTTTACCTGCAATGTTTCTTACACCTCTTCAAGATTATTTGATTATTGTTTATTATTAATAGTATTACTTAAAAGTGATATTTGATTCCAAAGTGGGCGTTTGGTCTAGTGGTATGATTCTCGCTTAGGGTGCGAGAGGTCCCGAGTTCAATTCTCGGAACGCCCCTTGATTTTTTACTAAGAGCGTATATTCTTTCATGCTATGTACTTCTTTTCCTTGTTTAACGGCCCATGATATACTTTCAAAAGCCTTAATCTCCCATTTAGTTTATAATACAATGGAGTTGGGCTCTTTAGTGGACCGTATAATCAAATGCTCTTTACTCCAAACCTCTCTTTGATAAAGCTTCTTTTTTTTTTTCTTTCTGTTATCTTTTTCTTGTTCACTTTTGTCACTAATCTTTATTTGTCTGTATTTTCTTTCATCAAAGATCGATCGTGGTCTCAGTACGTGAAGGAATGATATGCTTCTTCTGCAGCTATATTCGTTACATGCTCAAACACGTAATGAGTTTTTTGGTTATAGAATAATGCGCACCGCACATATATTATATACTAGGTAGAGACCCGCGCCATGCGCGGGGTAAGAGTTCGTACTGTAGTTCAAAGAAAAAAACATTATTTAGTATTAGTTTAGTAACGTTATATGATGTTATATTATCTAACTTGTGAAACCGTAACATATTTTGGGCTTTGATTATGATAAAAATGTTGAACGTTGTATATGGACGGACGTTCTATACAGCCTTTCAAATTATAAAATGAATGATGGATAAAATAGGATAATCCTTTTCATGTTGGACCTTTACTATGACATATCCATAGTAATGATAGCATCCAATGGTCTGAAAATCATTTGTTGGAGAGATGAGAAATGTTACTCGTCAGACATTTTGACAATTGCAGTTAAGGGGGTTAATTTTCAGAACACCCAAAATTGATTATTTTGCGTCAACCAATCGATGATATAAAATTCTCCAAATACTTTATTCTATACCNGGACCTTTACTATGACATATCCATAGTAATGATAGCATCCAATGGTCTGAAAATCATTTGTTGGAGAGATGAGAAATGTTACTCGTCAGACATTTTGACAATTGCAGTTAAGGGGGTTAATTTTCAGAACACCCAAAATTGATTATTTTGCGTCAACCAATCGATGATATAAAATTCTCCAAATACTTTATTCTATACCATTTCTTCGATATATCAATGCTTCTCGTGTAGATTGATTAGGAATTCTCCAAAAAATGTCCTCCTCGAAGACAAAGGAAATAGGAACTCGGCTGATTTCTCTAGCAACTGGTCCATCGATCGAGATCTCTTTATAATCCTTTTCAAAAAATTATTCAGATGTTAATGCTTGGTTCAGTCGTGTGTTCTCTTTCTTATCAATTGTTTACCAGTTAATATTTAAATTCATCGTATTCCATGTAAGGAGAGGAGTGACTTACAATCCAAGTGTGCAGAAAATGTTTCCTATGTTCGTTGAAACGAAGCAGTAGAAAGCTAACCAAATCTTGTTCGTATCTCAAAAACAAAAGCTTCTCAAAATATATATGAACATTGAAGGTAAAAAATTTTATATCCGATTCGGCTGAAAGAAAACTTATATTACCATTTTTCGAAGTAGAGAAGTATTCAAATTTGCTATTGTTTACTTTGATATCTGTTGTTTAGTGAAGGTATAGGAAAAATTAACCAGATGATATCATTATGAGGGCATGTATGGCTACCGACTGAAGGTTAGTGTCATATTTACTATCTAGTTGTGTACTATTTTTATGAAATCTTACTCTAACATAGTACATTTAGTTAGTCTTACAAACAAAATGACTCTGAAAGCACACTTTTTCGATAAAGTATGTTGTCACATTAATATATTAAGACATAAAACCAGAAACTTTTTACAAAAAAAATCAACATAATGGATAAGAATAACGTACTGAAACAATACTTGAACCCTTCTTCTTTGTCTTCACTACGCGGTTACTGAAATTCTAATTTTTATTTATACGGTCATCTATTATCATAAAAGAAAAGAAAGAAACATTGAAGTTAGTATATATTAAAAATTTTGATGATATTATTTGGATTTTAATGCTTGTATTATAATAGAATTTTTTGGTTCGAATAAAATGTATGAGAACCCATCAACAGTAGTAACATGCTTCAAGCTATCTACATATGTATTATATATATATATATATATATATATATATATATATACTACAATGATTATGAATATATAAACAAACACAGTTTACAAACTTTCATTCGTAACATCCCTGAACCCCATTCAATACGCCAGCAATTCAACACACAGCACAACATTAGCGTCAGTTGAGACCTTCCATGATGAAGTAGTGTATTTGCTAAACGCTTTATTGTGTGTTGAGAGTATATGAAAAATAAACCTTGCAAGATTTGTTTAAATAGTGGTCGTTTGAAGCCTTAGACTTAATAGGCATTCTAATCTATAATTAATAATAAGATTTAGGTAGTGAATGTAAGATATGAGGAGAATATTAAGTTCCAACGATTAAGCCTAAAAGTTTGGCAACAGTAGAACATTAAACTTTTTGCTTCATGCACACAGGAAGAGGTTACCAAATATGAATTTAAAAATAAGTCAAGTTTCAATTAAACGTGCATACAAATTTAATTATTTAAAAATCTTCCATATCTCTATAATATTATTTGAGAAGTCACTTTTTTAGGTGTCGCGCTCACGTTAACTCTCACGCTGGTTGATTACTATGATACCCTAATGAATTAAAATACAATTAAATATTATTTCCTTTTCTGAAATTTCCAAATAATAATATAAAATAAAAAGGAAACATTTATAAAATTTACAAAACTATATAAAAATGAAAATATAAGTATATATAATATGGTTTAATAAAAAAAGGAAAGTTCACAAAATAATAATATTTAATTTAAATGTATCTCTATAATATTATTTGAGAAGTCAGTTTCCTACGTGTCTCGCTCACGTTAACTCTCACGATGGTTAATTACATAGATACTCTTAATAAACAAAAATATTAAATAAGATTGATATGAATAATGTATTTCCTTTTCTCATAATAAGATTTTACTTAATTTTTTAATTTATGTTTACTTTTTAAACACACATATACAAAAAAAGAAATATTTCTGAAATAAAAATGTTTATATATAAACGAAATTAAATATTTTTTTCGACATTTTCATAAAACAACATTTTTAGTGTTTATTTAAGAGATATTAAAAAATAAAATAATTTTTTTTAACACATAAATATTCTGATCAAATAATTTCAATTTTTTTTTTAAATAGCATAGCACTATACACTATTAATGAAATGAAAATATAATATTTTATCATTATTAAAAATTCTTTTTAATATATAGTTTGCTTTTTAATTTTATGTTTTTTATGTTTATGGAACTTAATAGATAAATAATCAAATACTTAAGTAAATCTAAGTTCTCATTTTTAAGATTGTTTAAAAAATTTCAATTTACCTTTTAAGAAATCTAAGGTATAAAATAATTTAGAATTTATAAATATTTAATTATTGTAAATATTAATATGTTCTCATGAAATTTCAAATGTTTATCTTTATACTCATATTTATGATTGTAAATTCTTATTGATCGTCACTNGATTGTTTAAAAAATTTCAATTTACCTTTTAAGAAATCTAAGGTATAAAATAATTTAGAATTTATAAATATTTAATTATTGTAAATATTAATATGTTCTCATGAAATTTCAAATGTTTATCTTTATACTCATATTTATGATTGTAAATTCTTATTGATCGTCACTTTATTTTTAATATATCTTAAAAATCAACATATGTACAATTATTAAAAATCTTATAAAATACTTGCATTAAGCGATAAATAAAACTAATTTGATTTGATTTAATTAGAAAAATATATATAACTCAATATACTCACAAGACGAGTAATGGAACGAATCTAACTTATATCAAAAATAAAAGATCTAACTACAACGAAAACATATAATTTAAAAGTAATTATTTATTTATTTTTATACATATAGATTACAGGATGACTCAAAAATATCAATATAGAAAAAAAATTATTAACCAACTGTTATAATTCACTGTCTTTGTAAAATTTATATATATATATATATATATATATGAATGAGACTTCAGAATATTATCGTTATATTCATTTATATAATTTTGTGTCAAAATTTCAGTTTATTTTAAATTTCATTATAAGCATAATATACTCACAAGACGAGTAATGGAACGAATCTAACTTATATCAAAAATAAAAGATCTAACTACAATGAAAACATATAATTTAAAAGTAATTATTTATTTATTTTTATACATATAGATTACAGGATGACTCAAAAATATCAATATAGAAAAAAAATTATTAACCAACTGTTATAATTCACTGTCTTTGTAAAATTTATATATATATATATATATATATATATATATATATATGAATGAGACTTCAGAATATTATCGTTATATTCATTTATATAATTTTGTGTCAAAATTTCAGTTTATTTTAAATTTCATTATAAGCATAATATATATTAAGTTATACATAATCTTATTAAAATATATTTACATATATAAGACGATAACCAATCTAAATACAATAATAATTAAAGTTTTAGCATATTTAGAAGGAAAATATTATAGTTGAATTCAGAAAAATAGATGCAATCTAAAATACACAAGTGTAACCAAATCGAATATATTGACCAAAAAAAGCAACCTAACCGATTAAATATAACATCTACTAAATCATATGTCGAATTAAGATAATCTAATATTATTAATATAAGTTATACATATAAATTATAAATTAATTTATAATTAAAAGTAAATATCTATGTAAATTAATAAATTAGAATATATTACAATATATTTACTTGATAAATATTCATACCCGTGCATGAGCACGGGAAAATCACCTAGTTTGATAGATATTTTTGAATATACATCACACTAACTATTGAGAGAATCAATTCCTCGATAGATAGTTAGACCAATAAATTGCTTCCATATATAGATTCTTTTGTAATATGTCTTAGTTAAAAATAGACGCTAATTAAATATTTAAAGACTGTCTTCATCTTCCTCTTAACATCTATGGTCTTGAATCCATAGAGTACGATTGATTGAACTAATCCAGACTGAGTAAAGGACAACGAATTACCCTATACGCAAAATATATACAACATATTATTAAAAAAAATATCATCAAACATATTTAGAAGGAACATTTATGCTTATGGTTCGTTTGTTTCCAGTTTAAACAATGGAATAGTACTCATCCTTTTTAGTTAAATCTTGGACATTTAAACATTGGATCTTCTTTCTAAGAATGTGAATGAAAATAGAAAGCAGAGATGAGTTACATATATGGTTTTCTTACTCGGCAATGTTCGTTTTCCTATTGTTCTGCAGGTGTTTCAATGGTTAAAACAAATAAGGTTACATGCATGCAAAATGTATAGTGCGTATATGAATACATGGCACTCTTTTAAAAACTATGATGTGTGTTTTAATATATTTGTAGTCCTACATTATATAATCACTAATGGCATATTATGTAATTCTTCTAGTAAATGTTGGTCTATTAAAAAAGGATTCTGAGGAGACATGTGGTAATGACACCTCATCAATAATGGCAAAGTTGTGAATATTTTACTAAACAAAGGTTACTCTTTAAAAATGCTTCTGTTTTAATAATAAAGGGATAGACAATGCATCAACAAAGTTAAACGGCAAGAAATCATAATAACGGCTCATCAAACCAAACCGAACGTATTTGGATTAAAGTACTTTGCTATTTCTTTTTTGATTGTTCTGTTATTGTTCAATAATTAGAGAAAGGGTAGTCCAGAACTACTGACGGTTAAACCTTGTGAACTCAACAAACAAATCGTGATGGTCCCGGAACAGAAAAGCCACCTGCGAGATAAACATATCAAACTAAGACAAGAAGGGCAACAAAAACAAAGAAAAACGTTACACCAAGTGGCTACAAACATACCTCCTCGTAGACCTCAGTAAGGGACCTCTTGTTATTCCTATACATATTCAAATTGTCTATAAAAGATAAGTATGGTCGATCATTATCCTGAAACCTTGCCTTCAGAAAAAGCAAAAAATGATACTTTAGATGCAAGTAGTAAAAAGATAATATTAATTATAGCTTCGCTTAGTTATCTATCTCTACCCTGACATTGTTGAGAAAACTGATAGCTTCCTCAAACGTGGCCGGCTCTTTTGGTGGAGTTTGGTCAGCCTCGAGGGTTATTTTCCAACCCTTTGGCAAGAATGAATCGAAACCTAAAAGCAGCTCTTGGTGGTCCTTGAAGATTTCTTTCACTTTTACTATGACACCGTAAGTGTCAATTCTACCATAAAATATATACTATCACTATCATAAAGAGTTATTGTGTAGACAGAGATTGAACTAAATAAGGTGCACTATCTAACATTCACAAGGAACAAGAAGCTATACCTCTTAGCTCTGAAATCTGCAATGACTTCAAGAAACTCATCATATTTTTCACGTGTATCTTTGAATTTATCCTTCACAGTCCTCATGTACTCAAGTGCATACGTTAGCTTTGGTGTAACCATCTTTCAAAAATAAAGAAAGTCTTCATTATATTTTGCCCAGAGAAGAGATAAACAAAAGATACAACAGCTTTAGCAGCAACAATAGATCATACAATGTTGTCCAACATTGGGATATCAATCATGCAAGCTCCGAAAAAGAAATTAGAAATCTATATATATTCAAATTTCAAAGAAGCAAACTTAAAATCATCCCAACAAGAACAAAAAGTAGGGAAACTAGAACTAAAGAAAAAATTGTAGAACGAGTAACAAGGTGTTCAAAGTGATTAACCAGAAAATTTAATCGAATAACCTTATTTGACACACACACTGAATATAATATAAAAAGAGAAAATAATATCGTACTGTGTACAGGTATAAAGGGGCAGTTCTTACTTCTTATTGAACTCGAAATACCCTAGATACAAGAGAATAATTTCCAAGAGGATATATAGGTTGTTTTATGGGATATATATTGGTACTATTAAAAAAAGGAAAACTAAATTAAAAATGACTACATCAATCTTTTTTAATAATGTGATCAAGAATATTAACTATTTAAAGGGATTAGGATTTATTTATATAACGAACTTATTTGTTACCCAAAACATATTACATAAAATTAGTAGTACCAAGTACATCTTACAACATGCGCATATAACGACTTACCGAGAAGATTTTATTAGTAAATCTAATCTGCTGGCTATATTGGTGTAGAATGAAACTGGTGAATCAGTGAATAATGAATTTCAAAACCAGTGATATGTTTTAGGCACATGAGCACCATATCATACTATAAAGTTCGATATTAGTCGGTGAAATTTCTGTGAGATAACAAACTAAGCCCCACATTGAAGAATTAGACAAAGAGAGTAATATATAAAGAGAAGTCCAACTCTAATAGTACGAGGCCTTTTGGAAAGGAAACCAAAAGTAAATTCATGCGGGCATGAGCTTTAACAAAACCAACAATTTCTCGGTGACATCCTGGAGACTAATCCTTCTTGTAATTGCAAAATCAAACCCAATGTTAGAATTCCTATAATGATGGTTCACAATTAGTTTGCATGAAATTAAAATTCACCAATGATGATTGAATTGCAGATGACAAAACTTGGACATGACAAATCTTCGAAGTTCTGGTGTAGTGATTCCTATAATAATTCCATATAGAGCCAACAAAATAGAACATAGGACATAGGTTGGCTCGAACGACAGCATGGCTTCATTGCATACATGAATCATCATTCTCTATAATATCATCTTCATCTATAACCAGGGAGAAAGTGAGCAAATTCCACGAGCAAATCGTTATGGTCCCGGAAAAGAATAGCCACCTTGTGCACAAGAAAAATGAAATTGAATCATTTTAAAGAGAAGAAAAGAAAAGTGGCAATGCACATATATATATACATGATATACCTCATGCTTGATTTCAACGATGCTCTTCTTTTCCTTCTTGTACATGCTCAAAATGTCCAAAAAAGAATTGTATGCATGCATATTATTCCCCAAAAACCTTGCCTACCGATCAATTGATTATATAAATTTACCAAAAACCAGAAAATAAAAATACATTCCAGTACGGATAGGGAGGGATACACATCAAATACTATATATGTAAGAAAAAAATTATCTCATAAAATTAATAAAAAAAAAACTGTAAGTCATATTTCCTAGCAAATTTAGTGCACCTACCTTAACCTTGTTGATATAACTAATTGCCTCAGCAACGTCAGCATTATCTGGGGCAATGTCAGCATTATCTGGTACAGTTTGGTCACCTTCAATGGTTATCTCGAAACCTTTTGGCAAAAAGGTATTAAAACCCAAAAGCAGTTCTTCTTCCCCCTTGAAGAGTTCCTTAACTTTTAATGTGACACCACACGTATCCGTTCTACCATTAAAAATACAATAGGATTCCTCAGTTCCACATAAAGTATAAGTAAGAGTTGAAACTAATGAAGGAGCAAAACAAATCATTACCTCTGAGCTTTGAAGTCTCTCATGACCTCAAGAAATGACTCGTATACTTCCAGTTTATCTTGATATGTTTTCTTCACAATCTTTAGATACTCAAGTGCATCCCTCGTTGTTGGTTTATCTTCAACCATGACTTGAAATTGGCAAGTGCTTAATCATCCAGAAACATATTGAGTAATCAATTGACAAGTCTCAATAAAAACATTCAAGAACTCTATAATCAAATAACCAAATTCTCTAAATCATCTTAAATACCAACGAACACAAACAAGCAGCAATAACAGGTAGAATCACAAAATATTGCAATAGATCACGACAAAAAAATTGGAATCTAACTCATATTCTCAGATCCTACCCATTATATATTTCGATAAAAGAATGAAAATTGATCAAAGTTTATCAACAAACAAGTGTCCTCCTTACCTCACACGAAATACACAGATACAAGAGTTGAACAATTTCTACAGAGAAGCATGATTACGTAACGCGTAATATTACTTATAAATACTAGAGTGCAATCTTTTTGTTAGCATAAAAATTGTTGTGGAATAAAGAAGGTTGTTGTAACTCTGTATATCTTATTAATCACGTGGTTACAACCATACATATATATACAAGAGAATAAAGCATATTCCTTAGGAGATAAGGATTACAACAATAAAGGGGATGATTATCCTAATCCCATAATGATTAGGATAACTACAACATATGGATAAATACAAAGGGCTGGACGTGTGGNAAGTTCATTTCATGCTTTGGATGTTGCCTCATTAAAACCTCTCCTGGTAAAACCCAAAACCCAATGTGGTAAAAAGGGAAAACCAAGGACAGGACAAAAGAGTACAACACATGAAACTCCCCCTGATGAATACACCACTGACGTGTGATCATCTTGGAACTTCTAGTGTCTCTTAATGTCTTCTGGAACTCCATTAAGATATGGTCATGTCGTGCCTCTCATGCAACTGACCATTCTATGTCCTGGTTGGACAGATTTCCTTGTTGGACTGGTCTCCTGGTCGGATGGTACTTGACCAGCACTTGGATGGACTTATGATCTGCATACAACCATTGTTTGCAGGCCCATCTTGTGTCCTCTTATGTACCACAGATCCACTGATCATATGGCATAGCCATTTCGTGGACATCCTATATAGAGTCATAGACCAAAACATATATGAACCAACCTTAGGTTCTCATGGACACTCCTAGTCCATTTGGTCATACACCAATTGTATGTGCTAATGGCCTTGTCCATTATGGTCGATATCCTTTCCTTATCTTTTGGGTAAGTTCATGTTGGGTAATAGACCTTAACTATCACGTCCATAACCTATGAGTTACCTCACCAGTTGCTGCGATGAATATTATGATCACATCCAACCATGGATCTGCAGCAAATGCTCATGGACCTTTAAACATGACTTATCGACCTTTCTTGCCTTTAGCAATACCATATCTATTAGGACTTAACCATGCCTACTTCTGGTCACTCTTTTGGACTCTTATAGTTTTCTTTATCCATTAATACAAAGCTTAATGGTCGTGCTTACATTCAAGTCCCACACTATAACCTTTGTACTCAAACATCACATACCATACTTCCTTTGATGGTGTCCCATGACCTTCTTATATTAAGCAACGTACCAAAGTACATTATGGTCATGGACCTTACCCACACATGTCAACAACTCGCCAATGAGTGCTATATCATAACCTAATGTTGCCTTAACAACATGACTTGTGTGTGGTGATGTATAGGTACAGTTTATACTACATTGGTTCCTTAAGACCTTTAAACTATGCACCTTGATAGTCTAGTACCTCTAGGTCATAAGCACGTTTTGAACCAACATATTAGTCATCACACCATGGATGATTTGGACTTAGAATGTACCCGGACCTAGCCTTGGTCGATATGAACTTTGGTATGGACCATACGGCTCCCTTAGCCTTTCCATACGTCCACTTCTTATGAAGTGTGGTAGTGCTGATTTCAACACAAATGCCAATGACATAATCATTGAACCATCCATCCTTTCTATGGATTAGTTTACTATACACCTTTTGTATAATACATATGGACTGATTGTACTAAGTATTTTCTTAGTATTCCATATTACTTGCAGCTGCATAATTTTCAGTCCATGAACAGCTTAGGAACAATGCTGTTCTTGAGAATTCCTTTTCTCATTTTCATGGTTTTCCTTTAACCATTAATCCAGTGAACCATATGCTACTTACTACCTCATTATATGTCAACTTATGACCAGACATTTGCCAATTTCGAATTTGACTAGTAGCACCCACCACTTAGGAGTTTATCTCCTAATAATATGTTCCTATGTCTTGTGTAAGAACATGAATACCCTGAGTTCATTTTAACCTTTTCCTCANCTTTTCCTCAGGGATTCATATACCCACAAGACCTTACTGGTTGATGGTGTTCCAATATGGCCAATACACACATCATGCTTTTATATACTCTGAACCCCATGATTCTATGATCTATGAGTACTCTTTCATGGGTTCATGATCCTCATTCCATTTCCATAAATATCAAGTGCTATTTGCTTATATAAGTCTTCTTATACCATTGGTGTTAACACTCTTATATAGTTCCATTTTACTCAGACATGATCTAATCCATTTTAGATCTTATTTATCCAGTACCTTTCCTGCCTTGTAATCTTGGCGTCCCAAGCTTACATGGTCTGGTACCTTAGATGTTTACCTGGCCAGGTTTTCCTCTATGTCTGGTTAGTTTCCTTTGAACTCGGATTCCATAATGAAATGCACCTTTCATTTCCTTTCCGAGGTTTCTTTCTTTTGGAACTTATTGGTCTACCTTTGTAGACTTTATAGCAACTTGATTATGTCTCTACTAGGACATTAAACTCGTGGTGCATAAGCTGGTATGACATAGTCATTCATTTCTGGGTCTATGTGTCTTGCATATAGTTTTGCTAGCATTGTATCATTCCTTGATACCATATGGACGTCCAGAATGTTATATTCTAGTCCGAGGATCTTGCCAAGACACTGATGGTTAATACCATTGTTTTATCCAGCTTATATCTTTCTCATTTCCATGTTGGATAGTTGGATTTACTTCCTTATGTAATCCATGTACCTTGGCCACTTTCCAATCACCCATATTTGGCTCAAGTTTTATTATAAGAGAAAGAATTTATAAATATCCAACATATATTCCCATTCCCAATCCTCAATCCTCATTTGAGGTTCCATCTTATATGGCATATTTTTCTTGTGGTGGTTTAAGTCTCTTAAGATTGTTTATGTCTGATCCATGACCCTTATCAATCTGAGATGGGAATATCTATGCTCACTCATATGGCCTGATGCATATCCTTTTATACATGTATAAGATGCATACAAACTTGGCCCGCATTCGGTTCTGTGCTCACAGGCGGCCAACGTGGCCCGCCCGGCTTCCCTGACACGAATGGCCTGCTGGCCCGTCCAGCCTCCTTCGGCCTGTCCAGCACTATTTGGTCCGACCAGTATGGTTGGTTTGGCATGGACATTTCTTGGAGTTTCATTTGTATGCCATGATTGTCCCTAAGC
>CAKOAT010051821.1:89538-103554 GCA_932364175.1 Eruca vesicaria subsp. sativa | reverse complement strand
ACCTTATAAACTATCAAGACTTATCAGGTTTGGTCGATTTTATTTTTAGAACAAAACCTAAACCTAGTTGGATTAGGAATTTCAAAACTAGGGTTTTCAAACAATTCATCAAGTTTGGTTCTAAAATAAATTTAGCAAACAACCACATAGTCTCAGGTATCTCAGTTTCCATGTTTAAACTAGCAAGACAAGTTAAAAGATGGTCGGATTTATTTTAGTGCAAGTCCTAAGTCAAGTAGGATTATAAATCAATTCCTAAACCTAGTAGGATTATGACCAAAACTAGGGTTTTCAAAAGACTTTAAAAATCCGAATCATGCAACCAAATAAAATCTATCAAGTACACATTACAAGCAGACAAAAGGTGCATAAGATCATGAAGTATCAAGCCAAGAACATCAGGATTTCAATTTTAGATTAGGGATCTAAGCAATTCGGATTTCAGGTTCATGCGCATAGAGAAATTAGGGTTTTGACAAATCAATCAATTCAACCATAGAACCAATGAACCAAGCACTCGATTTTAATTTTAAACACAACTAGATAGATCATATTATCATTCTAGAACCAGCCTAGGTCGTGCAATTTGTCAAAGATAGATCAAGAAATTTAAACATCATAGATGCAGGATCATGCGCATAAAAGAACATAAGGGTTTTAGCAAAATTATCAATATGATTCAAACAACCTATGAATCTACCATTCAACCTCAGTGTTATTAACAATCAGATAGTCCATATTAACATGCTAAAACAAATTTAAAACACGAAAACATCCAAGTTATAGCTAGGGTTTTAAGCAAGTCGGATTTCAGGTTCATGTGCAATTAGGGTTTATATCAAAACGATTTCTAAACCTCAGATCTAATCATTTAATTGATCAAACAAACACATAGTCCCATGGTGATCAAGTAATAACAAGAGTTTATCAGATCTATAGCAGCAAGAACGAATTTTAATCAATCAAACAAGATCTATCAAAAACGGATCTAGAGAGAGAAACAAACAATCCGGTTTTATGCAATAGCTATCAAGAGTTTTAAAACATCAATTTACTTGAACTCAAAACACGAAATCTATCAAGGTGAATTCCTAAAGCATTCAACATAATTAACTTGATAAAAATAAGCAAGCAAACGGATCAAAGCAAGCAAAGATTTCGAGTTCATCAATTAGGGTTTTAGGTTAACTTTTGTTCATGAATACAAGTTTGTATCCATGTACATAGTTAGGCTCTTTAGGGCTTTAATTTTATTTCTCAAACATACCAAAACATTATAGTTTTAAGGGGGTCGAAACTCATGTTCAAGAGTTTAAGTTTCATACCTCAAATCTCCTTGTTTTTGAATGGACCTCCATTAGGGCAAAAACCGGTTTGGATCTTTAGGAGAGAGAGAGGTCGAATCACTTTAATCTTTTAGCTAAGGCTTTACACCTGCAAAAGAATAGTTAGCAATGGATTTCTTCTTCAAAATAAAGTAATAAATTAAGGAAGAAATAAGGTGTAAGTCGTTTGAGAAAGAGAGAAGTTTCTAGGGTTTCCCGGATTGGAAAAACAGAAATTTAGCCGCCGTCTTGTTTTGGTGATTCCGGTTGATTCCGATGTCTGATTGACGCGCCGTTTGAACGGTTGGATTCCTCTCTTCAAGAGCTTCAAATTGGTATGTAGATNCTTAGGAGATAAGGATTACAACAATAAAGGGGATGATTATCCTAATCCCATAATGATTAGGATAACTACAACATATGGATAAATACAAAGGGCTGGACGTGTGGATAATGATGAGAGCTTGGCGCCTGGTCTTGGACTGAAGTGAGACTGATGTGGTCTGGTCCATTTCCGGATATGTCCCAACCACCATTTCTCAACAAAAATATGATTTTTTTCTCCTTTTTGGCATTATTACTCTTTTTCTTTGATTTCTCACTAAGTAAACTATTCGCTATCCATTCTTCACAAGGATATCCAAAAAGTCAAAGTTAGTAATTAAATATCCGCGATATGAAAATAATTAAATTCGGATTCCCATATCTGATTCAAGATCTTATATTTGAATAGTGTTTTTATGGGCCAAAAAATAAACGACGACGACGTTAGAGTTTTACATAAACCGTACATAGTATAAGATTATGTCTGGCTTTGGATACAACTGTTTATTATATAAGTTTTCTTAGTGTTCCTCCCTTTGGATTTTCCATATGTAAAGGTAATATTAATTTTGCAAAAAAATCTGATTGAATTCAAGAAAAGAGCTTGCCTTGCTTTGTAATTCACATTAGTTAGTATGTTCCAAAAGTCTTTGATGACCTCTTGTGTAGGCTTTCTCTGGATCAAGTTGTTTGTCCATGTTATTTAGGTGCTATCTTGGTTCTGACATTAGCAGATATATATATCCAGTTCTTTAGGTCCAAATGCTGCAAGAACTTCAAGATGAAGAGAAACCCAAGAAAAGTGAAATGGACTAAAGCATACAGAGCAGCAAATGGAAAAGACATGACTACATGTTTGATTTGTACATAAGTTTTGCTTGTCCATGTGGGTTATCCTGAGAACGCTCACCATCTCCACCTTGTGTGTTCTCTGTTTCTTTTCCCTCAAAAGGGTAAAACATTTGAGTTTGAGAAGAAGAGAAACAGACCTGATAAATGTGACAGGAACGTAACACAGAATACAGTAGCTGCCATTAAGAAGATTGATAAGATCAGAAACACAAGAGAAAAGCCAAGCATATCAATTATCAAAAGGAGGTATATATAATAATATATATCTTCCTTCTTTCTTCTAATCGCATACAAATCTTTTGAAAACACTACTTGCATGAATCTGAATTAGACTTGTATTTTTGATAACGAATGCTTTTTCTGTTTTCTTTTTCTTTCTTGTGCGGTACTTAGTTTGAACTTTGAAGCCAAACAAACATAATACACAATGAGGATATAAAGGTGCTAAATAATGATATCGTAATGATTTATGGACCAATTAGTGCTCCCGAATATGATTCAGAGAAATCAAAATTAATGTTTACAAAAACAAGTACGTTCAAAATGAAGCCATGAAAGAGTGATTTTGCTCTAAAGCTTTCTTTAGATTTGCTCGGGCCATTCATAATCAATGTATTATTAATTAATTTATTATTATAATGAGTAAGACACATAAAATTATTATAACAGTCCATATCAAAACGCACAAGTTCACCAGCGTTGGCGAACTAATATTGATGATAAAAGAGAACTTTCAAAGCTGATAGGGGCAATGAGGTTGGTTTTCAACCAAAGCTGCATCCCTCTGAGAGTCAGGCTTGAACCTTAAAGTGGCTTCATCACACACATAGTTCATCTTTCCGCTCGATCCATATGTGCAATCCGGAAAAAGCAACCTCAATCCGAACCGCACTTCACCTCTTGCCTTAATGTCCTCAACAATATTTTTCATAATCGCACCGTCCATATCTCCCTCGGAAGCAGTCAATGAAACTTGAAGCACCATAGGCATTAACCATTTAAGAGTGTAACTGATCACTCACAAAAAGAGTTAATCTTAATTAGTTTTCCGAGACAATTATATGTCACAAAACTTCTTAAAAGTGTCACAAAGAAGATAAATAGATCTACAAGTAAAAAATGGAGTATATATATAATTCAGAGTTTGTACCTCTCTATTGGTGAAGTAGCGATGGTTACACCGTTGTAAGCTATGAAAGCCTTAAAATATCCTATGAGACACACATAGGGACCAGGAAGTCTGGGAGGGATTCTTATCAATAAATCCCATTTTACACTAAGACGAGTCTCGGTCATATTAAGCACGGTGAAATCCAAAGAAGGTATTGTAACATCATACAATGGATTTACTTCTTCTTCTTCCTCTGCTAGTTTTCCAATATTTTTACAAAAGATGACGAGAGCGGCTAAGGCCAACAACACGACGACTAGGCAGAAGAAGAACTGCCCAGTGTCATTTCGTGTGCGCTCACTCTGTTGAGAGGTGTCATTTTGTGTGCGCTCACTCTGTTGAGAGGTGGGAATGGGTATTAGTGCTTCGTTTTCCATGTTGTAAGAAAGGGAGAGAGAAACTTGTGTGTATAAATGAAATGTAAATAACTTAATTTATAAGGTTAGTATATATACAGCTGTAAATACCAAATAACTTCTTTCTTTAAAACTATTTTGATATTGATAAGCACGTATCTTTTCAAGATAAACTTTCCTTTTACATGAATAATTCCACAGTTTAACATCCAGACCAACTGTTCTATATACGATCTTTTTTTTTCTCAATTTTCTTTATAATCAATAATGAATTATTCTTGGAGTGAACCTCTAAGTTCACTAACCAATAGAATGTTGTTATTTCATATTTGATATCTATTTTAAAAACAAATAAAATTTGTTAATTTACATTATGTTTTTTGAAAAAAATACAAAATAAATAAAAAATAATAATATTTACAAAAAACAAAAAAATCATTAAAAAAAATTAACTCTAAAATACTAAACCCTAATCCCCAATCCTAAACCTTTGAGTAAATTATAAACCCTTTGAAAAAATCTTAAACATTAAATCAAAAAATTAATACTAACCAACTATACTGTTTTATTTTTATTTTATAAACATAATATAATGTAACAATATTTTGTTTTCATTTTAAATATATATTAAATTATTTTTTTTAAATTGTTTTTGCAATTATTACTGTTTTTTATTTTATTTTTATCTTTTTATTTTAAAAATATAATATAATGTTAAAATATTTTTTAAGATTTTTTTCGTTTTTTGTAAATATTATTATTTTTATTTATTTTCTCTATTTTTATTTAAAAATATAATATTAACAAGATTTTGTTTCCTTTTTAAAAAAAAATATCAGATATGAAATAACAATATCTTATTGGTTGGTGAATCTAGATGTTCAATCTAAGGGATGAACCCAAGAATAAGTCATAAATAATTCTATGATATATAGAGTGTTGTGTTTTATGGGTATATCTCTCTGATATATCTACATTATTGAGAGAAAAAAAAAAGACGACAAAAATACGGACTAAATAGTCCAAAAAGAAAAAAAATACGAAAATGCTTAAAGATAATATTTAAATTATATTACAGACAAATATAAAAATTCATAGCATAAATTATATCTGTGTCTCTCTATCATAATATTTCGAGTAAAGTTAAGCATATCAAACAGAATAAAAGCCATGGAACCGTAAAAGAACATCAATAATCTTCTGATCTTCACTCATCAAATTGATAAGACTGTCTCTCTCTTCTCTTGCTTT
Organism: Eruca vesicaria subsp. sativa; assembly: GCA_932364175.1. Classification (NCBI taxonomy): domain Eukaryota; kingdom Viridiplantae; phylum Streptophyta; class Magnoliopsida; order Brassicales; family Brassicaceae; genus Eruca; species Eruca vesicaria. Next base: position 98,275 of record CAKOAT010051821.1, on the reverse strand, counting down.
TGGTCTCACTTTTCTGTGTTCTCTATTATAGTTTATAATTCAGAAAAGTCGAATAAACCTAGCTAGCTACTTCTTCGATCGATGTTGATTTCTGTCCTTATTACAACCAACCAACGAAGATAGTACGCAAAAAAAAACTGCACAAGACTAGAAGCCATGCGAGATCTCCAATCCCCTCGTCTCCAACTCTTGTTTCGTACTCTATTCGTCATCAGTTTAGCCACTCTTCTGATGATCCATGCGTTTGCATTACAAAGCAAAAGCGAAGCTGAAACCGCAAAAGACGTACAACAACATCAAGATGGACCAAGACATGGCGATCTTAGCTACGATCAGCGGCGGAGCCACGTTAAGGGGACGGGGGTCACTTGACCCCTATAAAATCTATCAAATTTAAGTTTTAGGCCTATTTCCTGTGTAATTATTGTGGTGTAATGGTTAAAATGCCTCCTTTTGACCCCCCTATGTCATGAGTTCAAACCTCTAACATGTCTTTTTAGCTACAATAAATTTTTTATGACCCCTATAAAATCAAAGGCTAGCTCCGCCACTGGCTACGATGGCAGCAAAAGAACAGTGCCTCGTGGACCTGACCCTATACACAACAGGTTTTGTTTTAGTTTCATTTAGCACTTTCAGTCAAAACATCCTTGCATGTCTATGTATGTTATTCTTTTCATCTGATATAGCTGCTGATAGTTCTATTTAAGTTAGATTAGCAACATCATTGAAATTATATTTAAAAATAATTAAAGCAAGTTAATTTATTCTTGATGAATCTGTGTATCTAGATTTACACATCATATCTATACGAATTTCTTTTTTGACACCATGTACTTACTTCTAGCAGAATTCTACTATAAAAATGAACACTTTGTTTCTTTTAGCTAACTCAGATTCGGCGAGACATATAACAGAGGTTCGCAAAAAGGCTGTCTGTTCAGTCTATACGTTTAACAATCTTGTTTTTAACTACTCACTATAAGACAGCTTCTTCTAAAAACTTTATCTTTCCCTTTATGGAAGCTTTAGCCCTCCTCCTTTTCTTTCACCTCATTTCTTAGTTACAAAGACAACCCACTTAATTAAGACCTCAATTCTTCATCTTGATAAATAATGTATTTTACAGTTAGTTCCACCAACTGTATTAGCGTAGTCAATTGATGAAACTATGAATTAATTAACGTTGTAGATTTGTTATCGGTTATATATAAGTATAGAAAATAAATAGAAGATTTGGATTAAGCAAGTTATCTATTGCTTTTCAATATTAAATCAATCTTCTGTATACAGAAGAGCGGGAAATTCAAGACGAGCATAAGTACAGTGAAAGCTTGGCCAAGAAGCAGAGAGAAAAAAAGATATATTTGGCAAATAGATCTTGTAATGCTGCTAGATTCTCCTTTCATTTGGGATCGAATCTCTTAAATATGCTCAAAATATTTGTGACCTTACACTTATATTTATCTTTTAATGTTTTGTTACCTTTATATTTTATTTATTGATTTTCGATATATTTTCTCTTATACATCTTTGTTTGTTAGAGGAGGTGAAAAAACTCTATGTAATTAATTATAGTAAAATTATAATTTATTTTTAAAAGGGATACCATGAATAAAGAAGAAAAATAGGTTCATGAAAAATAGGTTTTTAAAAAAGAAGAGAGAAGAAAATGTGTTCATTCAATCCTGTTTTCTCAATTGCATTGGTTTCCTTCTATTGTTACGTTTAGATCCTTCATCCTTCATTCCTTTTTTTCCTCACATTGTACGTGGGTAATTGCAGTATATGATGACGATCATCTAACGAATCATGCATGTTTTAAAATAAATAACAAAACCCTAATTTTTCTAGATAACCCTAATTTTATTCACATTATCTATCTATTATTATAAAGTAGAGTTCCCTCTTTTTAGGGTCCTCCACGTCACTAAATCCTCTCTTTCTAGCATGACACGTGTCCATACTTTGTTTATTTTTAACTTTTCGTTCTGCTTCTGTTTGGGTTTAAGGGGATTAACTGAACGAGCTTAAAACGGTTGTTAATTGCTGATGGAATCATTATCAAAGCCCCATAGTCACACTTCGTTTTCAATATCGTGATCTTTGATTGTTACGGCTCACCGACCAAAAATAGGAAAAAGATTATTACGGCTCATGCTGTTCTTCAGCCTCATCTTTGATAAACTGACCTCCGAGTTTTAGAAGGTCTATGGGAAACAAAAATTCATGGCATATCTCCGGATCAAGCTGCCGATAGTGTCGTTTTGTCTGGATTTCTTATTGATGGCAAAGTGAAACTGCAACTGGTACCGGATGCATCCAATAGTTTTCATTAATGGGACAATCTCAAATTGGTCAGGTGGGGACCCTCATTGAATGCATCATCACTCTCTTCTGATCGGTGAATGTCCAGCTATAAAAAGATGAGCTTTCATCCAAGAACATCTTCCTTTCTTTCCTCACAACCTTAAAAAAAATCTTTGAGAATAATGACATATTCTTCTGTCCTCTTTGCTGACTTGAAAGCCGGTAGTTGTAGCATCACCGTCAAAGTCCGTCTACTCAGATTTTAGGAGGCCGAGAACTTGAAAAGAGGCGTTGAGCATGTGGTCCATATTTTGGGAGGTCAGAAGTCGTTCTTAACACTATTTAGATATTTTGGTTTTAATTTGGTGTTGGTATTTGGATCCTCCTATAGATTCCTTTGTCTTTCAAGACTGAAACTGATCTAGACAAGTAGAGCTTCTACCTCATTTTCAACAAAGCTTTCACGTAGTTTAACCTTACACCTCTTAATTCTGTTTTGTTTTTGTTGTGTGCTCATACATGTTTTTCAATCTCTTTGTTGAGATTGGTAGATGATGAGGTTGAATTGACTTTGCTATCGATGCAAATATACTGTTTAGAGAATGGGTAAAGATATTGGAGCTGTCCTCTGTACAAGTTTTTTTCAGTTTTTTTTTACACATCCTACATGTGGTGTGGATCAGTGAGTGAATAAGACTTTTTGTTGCAGATATCTGGTGCAAATGGCGGTTACATACAAATATACAATACTAATGCATCCATTTTTGTCGCAAACTAATTCAGTGGCGACATCCAGCCACACAACTACTGATGATGAGAAGTCCCCAAATTCAAAGAAAGCTCGCAAAGACTAAAATCCAACTACGGACACTTTGAACATCTGCTGGTACGAAGAAGTTCCCAGCAACTAATTCAAACGCACCATTAAATAATGATGTCATCCAGCAACTCTCTATGTCCTGCAAGTTGTTTTCACATAGCTTTTGTTTTCCTTTGAACACTCAGATTTTATCAATTATTTTGTTTTAAGTAATTCACAACCTGATGTTTAAATTTCCCAACTGGTTCGTTCCTCTCTGTTAGTAAATTCTTGCAGAGCACCTAAACTTATTATCATAGCCAAAATTCTGGTTTTAAACGGGCTTCATTTCTGTGAAATCCTTTAAACTAACTTTTGAAGTTTTGATATTGCGGATAGTCTAAAGCATGTGTTCTTGATGTTGGACTCGCAACTCAGGTAAATGAATTGCATTTTGTTGCTTTCTTTGACGAAAATTTGGTTATTTATTATGATTATTTAACTTGAGAAATCTCATTTTTAGAGGAATAAACCGGACGAGTTACAGTAACAGATTTTGTGTTACGTCGGGGTAATCAGAATTGATTACATGATTTATCACCAGCTTGCTCTTAGTCAATAGTACATTAATTAGTCTAATAGTTAGTCTAAATTAATTAATGTGATATATAGGCTATATTTTGTAGTTGGAGTTGACTGAATCTTAGTTGAAGCAGACGTTGAATATCAAATAACTCCAAGTTGAAGTTGGAGTTAGATTGAATATTTTGAATCTAATTTTCCAATGTATAAAACGTGCATGTGTCTCTAATATAAGATTGGATTTTAGACAAGTTATACCGTTTTACCAATGTGAATTTCCTTTAGAGTTGTAATCATGCCACATCTCCCATAGCATGCGGTTCCCTGGGTTGCAGCAAATAAAAAGGCGTCTAAGCTAATGGTGAAATTGGTGAGAAAAAAAAGAGAGCTAATGGTGAAATATAAAGTATAAACACAGAGATTTATGGACTTTGGTGCAGACAGTGAAACTGCAGAGATTGCAATGGTTAGACTAATAGCTACAAGTCCATAACCTTCACATTGGCTACACCATGGTTCAAACTCAACAAGTTCAAACTTCTTGGAGCGGAGTAAATTTCTTGACCTTTTAGATATGTTACACAGATAAAATATCAACTAATTACAACAAGATAAGAAAATAGAATACCAAAAAAAAAACATTGACTCTAAACCAAACTGGCCTTTGGCCTTATTTGATTGTTAGACCGTCGGCGTTATTTTTCATCTGCACCATCCGTATTTGTATGATTTCGTATATTCTAAAATTTTAAAATAGTCTACACATAGTAGAAAAAATCTAAAATAGTCTACACATCTTTTTTTTTAACACTTATAGTTACGAAGGTTTTACATGCTCTATAAACGACTGAGTAAACAACATATTTTCCCCAAAAAGTTATATGTTAAATTTTAGTAATAACTAGAAATAAAAGGTATATTAGATTAAATACAGTTCTATAAAAATGATAAATAATAAAAAACATACAACCGAAAGACTACGTAACCTCATCCCTTTATAATATGTTATATGCCTCTATTTCTTAATATAGATATAACCATCAAAAACAAACATAATAAATCTTCGCATTTTGACCAAAAATAAAAAATAAATCTTCGCATAGATAGTGTTTTTTACGCCCAAACATTAAACAATTATACATTTCTTTTGCAAGTTATAACATAAAACACAATGAAAATATACAACAATATGATTATATGTATCACACATAAAGTATATTCCGCGTGTAGCGCGGATCGATCCTAGTTACTTATATAAAAGTATTACATAAAAAGAAGAGAAAATATTTATGACAATTTTTTTTCTTAAGTTTTGTGTTTTATAATTGTTAACTAAATCTGATTATATTTAAAAAAATATGTATATTCACGAATTTTTTTAATTTTTATCTTATATATAATGCAAAAATATATTGTACAAAACAAATTTGTATCAAATTTTTAAGATTATTTGTATTATTCAAAACAAATGAGATATCCATAAGTATCCGTAAATATCCCCACATATTTATTTATTTTTGGATATCTGTTTTTCTAACAAAACAAATAGAAAAATTATATATTCGTAACATACGAATCAAATCACAAATATTTTTAAATAGTCGAATATCTGATATGTACCAAGACTTAACTCGAATGACCACCCGAAAGAAACTAATATTATGTATTTTATTATTTGTGTATAAGGGATTATGGACTTCGATCTCAAGCCTCCTAATATTTTAAAAAAAATACATGACGATGGACGGAAACGATGGACTGTTCGTTGTTGCCTGTCGATGGATTATAAATCTGCATTAGCATCAACAAAATATGAGTCAACGTCACGAGCCGGAGGTGGACAAGCTTATCGTGCTTCCCAAACGCAACTTCAACCTTAAATGAAGATATATAAATGTGCAACAACAAGATGAATTTTAGATCAGATCTTAGATATATCACATCCGATAGGTGTGTTTGATTTCAACATATCTAAATTTAAAATCAGTGATTTAGTGAACTACCCATATTTGAAGTTCAAATTAGCAAAATACTATTGATTGGACATGAAAGATACTGATACAATCATTTGGCAAGGAAATGCCGAGAATGCCCTTTCTCTTTCCTTTCATTAACATGAAGCATAAAAACATTTGTTAACATATAACACTTCTGTTAACGTCTACAATATTTGTTAACAGTCAACACATTTATTACCGCGAAGCGTAAAAATAATTGTTAACAGATAACAATTCTGTTAACGTCTACAATATTTGTTAACAGCGAACACATTTATTAACGCGAAGCGTAAAAATAATTGTTAACATCTAACACTTCTGTAACGTCTACAATATTTGTTAACCGCTAACACGACGTCGAATCTAAAACCCAGAAAATTGATATCATCAAAAAATTGAGGATTCAAAGCCACTTATTAAAAAAAATAATGAAATTTAAAATTTAATTGTATATAGAATGATAGAGATTTGTAAAAATAATTAGGGATTGGAGAGAAAAAAAAGGTCAAAATTAAGGATTCAAAGTCACTTATGAAAAAATAATGAAATTTAAAATTTAATTGTATATAGAATGATAGAGATTTGTAAAATAATTAGGGATTAAAGAGAAAAAAAAAAGAGGGGAGATGTCAAAGAGAGGAGAGAGAGTGTAGAGAAGGATAAAATGGTTCAAAGGAAAGTGATTGTCACATCATGGGCAATTCTCTAATTATAGGTGCCAAATAGGACATTTTAACCAATTATCTCATTTAAATTTAGGTACCTTTGAAAATCTGAAATATCCAATCTGTGACTGCTGAAGCCACTAGGCCACTAAGCCATTGGCCAATTTGAGTAATTTGGGCCCGTCTATACATAGTAGTCAATCCTTCTTTCACAGTTGTGGGTCACTAGTTCATTGTACGCTGTGTTTCAAAAAAAAAAAAGAAGTTCATTGTAGGCGTTGTCGTGGCCATTCGACATACACACGACCAGGACAATATACAACATAGGTCGATGCCACCATGCACCCCGACCCATCAGTCACTACATCTTTGATTTTCACTTTTCTCTTCAATTTATAATCTAACATTCAATATAATGATATGCATCTGAGAGGTTCCATACACAAACATTTTAAACTTTCGAAATCAAACGTAATCGTTTAAAGTTTAAACTCTTACATAACTGATGATTTGTACATCTTATACTATATTTGAATAGTTAATCGTTTTCCCAAAAAGTGCATCTTCCTTTATCGAATATATTTTTGCTTTTATCTCAAGAAACTCTAACTCTGTAACCGATTCCATAGCAAAAACTACTTTATGTAATGCTCTGCTTCTGCATTAGCTGTTGTAAGTTTTTTAATATATGAGGTGCTGAGAAAAAGACTTTGAAAACAATGTACCAATCACTCACGACTATTGATTTTTTTATTCTACAATGGGTTTTTAGATTGCGAACGCAAAATCTAGATTCATTAGTCGGGTGACTGAAATTATGTTTGAGGCTAAAACCTTCGGTAACAACGAAATGCTTGTATATTCCGAGAGATACCATATATTAACATGTTAATAAAATTTATAGAATAGTATTGAAGTGTAAATAAAGTTTCTAGGTTTGCATAGAAGATGATGATCCCTCCAATGGTGACCTTCATCTCCTCTTTATAGCTTTTTATTATCTCTTAATTAGTGTGTCATGCATGTTACTAATTAGAAAACCGAATTATAAATGAGAAAATACAGTGTTTGCTAAGGATTCAAATCTTTTGAGGCTCAATGAGATGATGGAATTTTGGGGAGATGGTCGAACTCATGTATGAAACCAGCACCATCATGAATGACCCGGGTTGGTTTTGTTTTAATATTTGCTAGTACCATCTCTGTGGGAAAGGTAGCACTGTAGCAGTACATTATAGACCAAGAAATTTCAACCTCATTAATTTCGTCAAACACTCAAATTAGTACCAATTTCGTAGCAACTCCTATATTACACATAGGATTTAGGACTTTGTGGATTGCACTACACATCTATGAATATATCAACTAATGGCATCATTTTACAACAAAGTCAGAAAGAAAAGCATAAACTTACAAAAAAAGTTATTTAGATTAAAGTATTTAAAGTAACTATTAGTCACCATGTATACATGATTACATAATCTCATACGTTCCACATTATATTTTAAACAATATAACGTCTACAATTTGATTTTTTAGTTGTAAAATATAATTTGGGTCAATCTTATTGGAAATTGTGAAAGCTAACGCTGAGTTGAATCTGAGCATGATCTTCTTCCAAAGATTTTTGTTGTTTTGCTTGATGTAGAAGTTTTATTCTACAGAAGAAAATAGAAACCACTGAAAATCCGAAAATCATCCCTAGGTTACGGTCCAAACTCAAATTAAGACGTGGAACAATACAGATCTGTAATGATTATACCCTTGACTGCTATTCATATACACAGTGGTTTCAAATCTCTAGAAACACAAGGATTATAAGAACAACTTTTCTTATTAGCTTTAGAAACTACTCAAAACTAAAGCTCACAATATGTTTTTCTTAGATCATATGGAACACCTCTCCATAAGACCTATATTTATAGTTAAGATAATTCCCTTGAACATGTGGGATATGGAAAACACAAACCTAATCTAATAGAAAACTTCCTTTTCCTATTTCTAGATTTCCTTATTGTGTTTATCCTTAACATATTAAACATCCAATAATATGTTAAGTTTCCACAAGCTTAGAATTACCCAACATTCACCCCCTTAATTCCAACTTGAATTAGGGAGATCAATCTCTTGAACTCCGATTAAGCTCCTCATTTGCTTGAACTTAATCCTTGCTAATGGCTTGGTGAGGATGTCGGCCTTCTGCACAACACCCGGCACATGCTCCACTTCGATTTGCCCATTCTCCACACACTCACGAATGAAGTGATACTTCTTGAGTACATGCTTACTCCTTCCATGGAAAACTGGATTCTTCGTTAGAGCAATGGCTGATTTGTTGTCGATCCTAAGCGTGACCTTCTTGCCTTCTTTACTTAGTATCTCAC
>CAKOAT010051821.1:20536-87257 GCA_932364175.1 Eruca vesicaria subsp. sativa | reverse complement strand
CGTTTAGGTTGGTTTCTTGATTCTTCACAGACTTCTCGGGACAGGAGGTTGCATAGTGACCCGGCTTGTCACATCTCCAACATATCACCTTTGAACGATCCTTCTTCGAGTTTTTATCTTCAGTGTGTGACACATGGTTTTGGTTGTGTGACACACCTCGACCTCTGCCTCTACCATTCCGTCCTCTACCTCTACCACGGAAATTCTCATAGCTTTTATGAGATTGCTGGTCACTATTCGAAAACATGAGCTTCCCTTGGTCTACTTTCTGAGCTTCTCCCCCTACACGATCCTCGTACGCCTTGATCCTTCCTACGATGTCCTCATACGCCGTAGTGTTGAGGTCTAGGACTTGCTCAAACGTCGCTACGATATGGATGTATTGACTTGGAAGACCCGTCAGAAACTTCTTAACCATCTTGGACTCCTCTATGTTCTGACCTAGCGAGGCTACTTTGGATGATATGCCCGATATCTTCCCCGCGAAGTCATCGACCTTATCATTATCATCCATCTTCAACCTTTCAAACTCCGCCATCAACGTCTGTAGTCTCGCTTCCTTTACACGATCAGCTCCAAGGTGTCGTGACTTGATAGCGTTCCAGATGTCTTTTTCTGCGGTTTGATCTCCCACCTGGAGAATCAAAGCTTCAGGGATGGATTGAAACAAAAGAGTAATCGCCACATCGTTCTTCTTTCGATCATCCAAACCAGGTTCTATCGCGTCCCATACTTCATGAACACGAAGTAAAACCTTCATCCTCATCGACCAAACGGTATAGTTTGATGATGATAACATAGGACATTGGATGGATGTAGTTCCAAGGTCCTTCGTGCGTGGAGCCCTAGTCACGTCCGCCATCTTGCTCGCGTGTACTCTTGGTCACGAGCACCAAGATCGAAGCTTCAACTTAAGCTTAGATCGAGTCTCCAACCTGAGAAGCTCTGATACCAATTCAAATCTCTAGAAACACAAGGATTATAAGAACAACTTTTCTTATTAGCTTTAGAAACTACTCAAAACTAAAGCTCACAATATGTTTCTCTTAGATCATATGGAACACCTCTCCATAAGACCTATATTTATAGTTAAGATAATTCCCTTGAACATGTGGGATATGAAAAACACAAACCTAATCTAATAGAAAACTTCATTTTCCTATTTCTAGATTTCCTTATTGTGTTTATCCTTAACATATTAAACATCCAATAATATGTTAAGTTTCCACAAGCTTGGAATTACCCAACATGGCTAACATAAGTTTTGACTTTTTAATTTAACAATTAAGTTAAACCATATACTGGCATATTAGAGCTTGAATAGTCAAATCAAGCGATGCGTTTGGAGTGTTACAAAAAATAAAGCCATGCGTTTGGATATAAAAGAGAAGAATCTCAAACATCTCCATATGAATAAGGTACATTTAATTTTGTAGTCAATATTTACCATTGAAAAGGAGTAATAGTTTACGAGTAGGTATTTAGGTATGTATGTATCATTAATGCTGTCAAACGTTATACCAAACCAAGACGTGCAAATATATCCTTTTGACTTGGTCGTGGTTACTTTGTATACGAACCGCGCAAGTGACTGTGTGTATCCAAAATATATCAACTAAAAATTTTAGTTATAGATCTAAAAAGGATATCCGGAATTCGAAGGTATACGTACTCCATCACTATTCCGGGAATCCAATGTACCGTAAATCCGAAATTTTTTTTATATATTTTAATTAGATATTACGTTTTTAACGATAAATTCATTAGCTATAATCAGAAAAAAAATAAAATTTATTTTTATTATTAACAAAATTTTAACATTTAAAACTTTGACTCAAGTTTATTAATAAAAAAATTACAGCTATTTTTTTACCTAAGACAAAATGGAGAATAATTTTATAATGTTACACAATTAAAGTTTAAAATGTGTATTGTACACTGATATGTTTTATACCTCTGTAATTTTTCCTCAAATTTATGTTTTTGTAAAAATGAACCGTTCACTTTTTTATGGAAATATAAGCAGATGAGACAAAAAGAAACATATTTCTCCAACTTTTTTTTTTTGAAAAGTATTTCTCCAAATTTCTGCGCAATCATAGTTTTCCAAATAATTAGCAAGAAGAATAAAACAAAGATGTAAGAAAAGCAAGGAAAACAAATTGGAATACCATTGCAACTAGTGTAGGTCCTACTGTGTTTGCAACGGTACAGATGAGACAACTAAACCGGACTCACCCCACTTTCCTGACTCTCTTGTCACTTTGAAATTTACTATCGACCCAATAATATCATTTTAAATTATTTATTTGAAACTCAATTATTTTCCGTATTATTATTATTATGATGCACATGCACATACGGAAGTTTTATTTGACCATCATGCGTGCCGAAACGAAGAAAGAAAACACAAATGAGACTCGTCCCTATATATAGACGCAAACGCAAAGTCGAAACCTCATCAAACAAACAGCTGTTCAATTCCTACCCCACCAAAAAGCAGCTGCGAGTTTGATCAATATAATCTCTCGTACTTTCAGAAACCAAAAGCTAAGCGTTATGGGCTCAATGAATGGTTCAAAAACTGATGAGTACGTAAGGCTGTTAGGAGCATGGCCTAGCCCTTTCGTGCTGAGGACTAGGATCGCACTTAACCTAAAGCGTGTAGCGTACGAGTATCTCGAAGAAGAAGATACTTTGAATTCGGAGAGCGTGTTGAACTATAACCCCGTCCATAAACAGATCCCTATCCTCATCCATGGTAATAAACCAATCCGTGAATCTCTCAACATCGTCATGTATGTTGATGAAACTTGGCTCTCCGGTCCTCCCATCCTTCCTTCTGATCCCTTTGATCGTGCCGTAGCTCGCTTTTGGGACGTTTACATCGATGAACACGTAAGTCATGTTTCATTTTTGCCTTAACCCTAATCTCTAAAAAAAAAAAATTAAAACCAAATATTACACACTTTGATTGTATGTTTGTATAATAATTCTATTTTTTCTTGAACTTTTATAGTGTTTTACATCAATCAATGGAGTGGCAATAGCAAAAGACGAGGATGAAAGAAAGGCGGCGATAGCAAAGCTAGAGCAATGTATGGCTCTATTGGAAGAAACATTTCAAGAATGCAGCAAAGGAAGAGGTTTCTTTGGAGGAGAAAACATTGGATTCATTGATATCGGTTTTGGATCAATGTTGGGTCCTCTCAAGGTTCTAGAGAAATTTACTGGGGTCAAGTTCATACATCCAGAGAACACACCAGGTCTTTTCCATTGGGCAGACAGATTCTACGCCCATGAAGCAGTCAAGCCTGTCATGCCTGATATTGAAAAGCTGGTCGAGTTCGCTAGGCTTAAGTTCAATACTTCAATCTTTAAATGAAGAAAAATTAAGAGGAAGACCAAAGGTTTTAAAAATAAAATATAGACGACGAACAAGTTACCATATGTATCGAATAATCGAGATCGAGGAATAAGATGATAGACTCGATTAATTAAAAGGCACAGTCAAAAAAGTTCTTTGTTGATTTGTATTTTTTTTTTCTGTTGAACTTTTGCACTATGACGTATAAATGCGGAAACGTAAATACATTTTATATCTAAAACTAAATACCACGTGATATCCATTGAGCAGGGAAGCTTCGCCACATTTCATCTATTGGAAATACCTCATAAATACACATAGCAAGTGGTGACTGATGAAGACAATGGTCAATGGTAAACCACCGCACTGAGTAATAGATCAACTAGACCACCCAAAAATTGAGTAATATATCAACCCTTTTATGTTAAAAGAGGATAAATAAAATTATTTTGGCTATAAATAAATTATTCCTTACATTTTTTATATTTGATGTTTTAAGATTTTATACATAGATTAAGGAACATATTAAGTTTTTTTTTTCTAAACAAAAACATCCTTAATTGTTTATCGAACTACCATTCGACCAATAATAAACTAGTAAATGTAATATCCTTGGTCATTTGACATTACTAATCATAATTTTTATACAGAAAATTGAAAACATCAAATAATATTGAACCATTTTTTTAAGTGTCAATTTTTTAAAAAAAATATGGAGGGAGTAAAACATTGTTTTAATCAATCATTATTTGATCATGTATATGTAGTTCGATAGTTCTTATATTTAGTTGAATAAATTTAGATAATTATGTATAGGTGAGTAATCATCATGGTTGCCAAAATAGATTTAGAACAAATTGCTGTTTCTAGATCAAAAAATTAGTTTAGTATGAATTTATTGTACTGGAAACAACAGATCTTGTTCTCGCAGAACCTGAAACAAATAATTATTTGGAAATAATTCCATAACAAATAATTGAATTAAGGTGGAGTATAAAATCCACCTACCATCTTTGAATTATTTGGATGAAAAATATTTTGATAATTGATAACCTAGGAGGAGGATGGTAGGATGCTATTGGACTAAAAAACTAGTCAACAGTCAATGGTGACAAACTTTCGTAGTTCAGTGCCGGTCAAACTGAAACACCTTAAATTCCAACGAAAAATCTTTGATTATTATTTTAAAGTAGAAAACACAAATACAATAAACAAATTCTAAAAATATATACAGAGCCGCCAAAATGCCAGCTAAAGAAGAAGAAGCTCAAGAAATAAAACATAATAACGAATTGTTCCTTTATAAATACACACTCAAAACTCGATCAAATTAACATTCAAAACGATCTTTCATCAGATGTTAAAAAACAAGGAAACAAACAAATCCATCTCTCGAGACACACCTCAAATCAAGAAAAGACAAAAAACAGAGATGGCTCAGAATGGTTCGGACAGCACTGTAAAGCTAATTGGGACATGGTCAAGCCCATTCGCCTTGAGGGGTAGAATCGCTCTACACCTCAAGTCCGTAGAGTATGAGTACATAGAAGAAGCCGACGTGTTGAAATCCAAGAGCGATCTTCTTCTTAAATCCAACCCAATCCACAAGAAAGTCCCTGTCCTCATCCATGGTGATGAGTCAATCTGCGAGTCACTTAACATCGTTCAGTACGTTGACGAAGCCTGGCCTTCCAAGCCTTTCATCCTCCCTTCCAACCCAAAAGATCGCGCCACTGCTCGTTTCTGGGCTCACTTCGTTGATGGAAAGGTAATAAAACATGTTCCATCTCAACTTTAATAGCTATAAACAGTGCTTAAAATTTTATATTTATTTGATGTTTTAAATAATTCTTTTTGTTTAAAAATTTAGGCAGTAATAATTTGTTTATTTTTTATGAAAACAAAGCTATATACATATAACATATTTTGGAGCTCTTTTTCAATTTTAAAAAACTTAGTACATATATATATATATTAAAAAAAAATTGAGAAGGTAAACCAAATAGTACCTATGTTTTATTACAAGTTTACAACTGCTGTAGAATATGTGAATTTAATGTTCTGAACATGGTACGACAGTGCTTTGAATCAATCGATGCCGTGGCTGGAGCCAAAGACGACGCCGGGAGGATGGCGGCGGCGGGAAATCTGATGGGGTGTCTCGCGGCGTTGGAAGAGGCGTTTCAGAAGAGCAGCAAAGGCGGAGGTTTCTTTGGAGGGGAAAATATTGGGTTCGTTGATATCGCATGTGGGGCTATAGTGGGTCCACTCTCTGTCATCGAGGCGTTTTCAGGTGTGAAGTTTTTGAGTCCAGACGCAACACCAGGCCTGGTCCAGTGGGCTGAGAGATTCAGAGCCCATGAAGCCGTGAAGCCTTACATGCCTACAGTCGCCGAGTTTGTTGAGTTCGCTAAACAGAAGTTCAATGTTCAGTGAGATGAACATTTTAAAGGAAAAAGAGAAATGTTTGATGTTTATGTTTGCCATAATTGCTGTTTGTATAAGAGATGCTATTTGCGAGAATGCAATTAAAATTCGTTATGCCGAATATGATAAACATTATGTCTGTGCTGCGTACAATCCTTTTTTCTTTTGTTGCGTACAATCCTGTCTTTATTCGTGCGCTTAATAAATTTTATTATGTTTGTGATTTTTGTCGATAGATTAATGATATTTCGAAAGAAAATAACAATTTAATACAATATAGATTTTGTTGAGATATGTTCTAACTTTGGTTCATGTTATTACTCTTTAACTTGATGATCTAACCTTACTCTCAAAGTAGATTACTATTAGTCAAAAAAAAAGTTATTAGATTACTAAACCTGTATGATTATATGTACTGTATAGTATAACTTGTAAAGGCTAGATCATACTAAACCGGTATAGTATAACACGCTTTTCCTCTCGTTAAGTGGGTTTGAAAATGTTCTGAAAACAGGAAGGAAGTTGTTTTGATAATGCCTCTAAAAGATTATGCCTGCTCCTGCATCCGTATGCACATGAGTAAGTTCTCTTATGTGGGTTGTCAGATCCGCAACTTCCTTGTAATTTGATGCTAAGGAGCAATATTTATCTAGAATCAAGTGCTTGTTGTTACACTTGCTGCGAGTTACAAGCCATGATTATTTCATTGATAGAAAACACACGATTTGATATCCTTGATTATTTGGTTCCCCAATATTGATATCTTACGGTTACGGGAAACATAAAAATCATTTTTTTCCGAATCTCTATTCTCACACGTACAAATCTATAAACATAATACAAACTTCGAGTGATGTGTACTACGATTACGTCACACACACACACTCATGTGAATCTCCTTCTAGTCGTTTCAGAAGGTTTGCCTTTCAACACTGACACACGTGGGGACAAGTCAAACTCTTTTTACTTCCATCACATTACATCATCGTAATCTAATCCAACAGTCATCATTTCTCCACGTCATCTCCACCCACACTTGTACGGCTCTTAATCCTCCTCAGCTCCCCAACGATCTCCTTCGCGTCCGGACGATCATCCTTATCCACCGCAACACACCGGAACGCCAGCTCAGCAACCGCCGCAACACCACCACCGTCATCATCATCACCCACAAGCAACGGATCAACCACCTCATCAAGAAGACCCACCTGAAGCTTAGACACAAACAGCTCAGCCAAAGCCACATCTCTCTTCTCACGACGCTGGTCAACAGCCTTCATCCCCGTCATCAACTCCATCAAAACGACGCCGTAACTATAAACATCACTCTTCTCCGTTAACCGGAAAGACCGGTGATAATCCGGATCCAAATAACCAGGCGTACCTTGCGGCCCCGTGCAAACGTAATCAGACGTAGAACCCGAGTTCACGCTCGTCTCCGACAACACCAAGAGCCTAGAGAGACCAAAGTCCCCCACCTTAATCCTCATGTCTCTCTCCACGAAGATGTTCGACGAAGTGATGTCTCTATGAACAACGGGTGGGGCGATAGAGAAGTGTAGATACTCCATAGCTAAAGCCGTCTGCAAAGCGATATCTAACCGTATCCGCCACGTCATCTTCGACTTCCTCCCGTGGAGATGATCCGCGAGAGTTCCGTTGGTGACGTAATCATGGACGAGGATAAGCCCTCTCGGGTCGGAGCAGTAGCCGTGGAGCTTGACTAGGTTCGGGTGGTTGATGGAAGAGAGGATCAAGATCTCGTTGCAGAAGGATTTCATGGAGAAGGCTTTGCAGTGCTCGGTGTCAGCGGCGGTGGCGCCGTGGTGGTGGTGGAGGAACTTCACGGCGAGGAGCTGCCCGTCGGCGAGCTGGCCTAGGTATACGGAGCCGAACCCTCCGTCGCCGATCTTGCGTTTGGGGTCGAACTTGTTGGTGGCGGTTTCGAGCTCCTCGAAGGTGAAGACCGGAGGGAGGAGGGCGGCGGCGCGGTGGCGGCGGAGGAAGAGAGCGGCGGGGTCTTCTTCGTTGACGGAGGAGAGGAAGGTGCCTCTTCTTGATCGGAAGATTGCGACCGTGACGGAGATGGCGAGGAGGAGAGATGTTAAAGCGAAGATGAGACATAAGACAGCGACATGGTTGTTGACTGTTGTCGTTGACCGAGAGGAGAAACAGATGAAGTGTTGATCCGGGTGGGTGGAGTTAAACCCGCAGAGTCCGTTTTTGACCCGACAGTCTCTGCATTTAGTGAAGTATGGGTCTTGAGACTCGTCCCATTCGACTTCGAAGCCGAAACGGGTTAAAAAGTCTTGGAGGAAGCTTAGGAGATCTCCTTGGCAGCCTTGCTCGGACAAGGATCCGTGGGTTGATTCGCATCCGTGGAGGATCCGACCCGGGTTCTTTAGTAGTTTGCAGTCCGAAGGGCAACGACTACAGTTAGGGAGAGTTAAGGGAGAGCAAGGGCGGAGGAGAGAGAGACGGGAGCAAGAAGAGTCGGAGACTCTGAAAGGAGAACCGGTTAGGTCTATGAACCGGTTTGGGGATGAGGAGGAGAACCGGAGAGATGAGCAGTTGTTTTGGTTAGAGTCTAGCTGTGGAGAGAGGGTGAGAGAGGAGGCGAGGGAGGAGTAATGGAGGAGAGAGAAAGTGAGGTTTTTGATTGAGATGGTGGCGCGTGGGGATGAGCATTGGATCTGGAAGTTTGGGTGGCCACAACCCGGAGAGGTAGAGAATGGGAACGGTGGAGATGAGTTAAAAGGAGGGCAATGAAAGGAAGAGGATGAGCATGGAGATGAGTAAGTTTTAGCAATGGTGAGAACAAAGATGAGTAGAGAAAAGCACTGTCGGGGAGAAGATGGTGACTGAGACATAGAGGAAGAGATCTGAATCTGGTGACTGGAGTTTTCGAAGTGGACAGTGTTGTGAAGAAGAGGGTGGGAGAAAGAGGCACGTGAAGGTTTTGGAAGTCGGAAACTGAAGAGTTCCTCTCTAACTTTTTACTTCATGTTCTTGTTTATACCATTAATATCTTTGTATTTTAATCATGTTTTCGTTTCTTTCTATGCAGTAAAGTCGAATTCAAAATTTATCATCCGTAAAAGCTTTCCCAATAAAATTTCACATGATAAAAAACGATTTCAAAATGTTTTATAATTTCCTTCCATTTTTCTCATAGGTTCACTTTTTAGAAAGTAATTGAATGAGAGACGTAAAGAACAAATGGGACTATGCGAGCACACAAGCGAAAAGTAGAAAAAAAAAGGTCAAAAGGGGGACGACATACATGATACATATTACAGTGGATGCTTTTTTATTTATTTTATTTTTACAATAATGAAGTAGAATCTGTATATATACTTTGAATTATTACTTGAACTCATGAGCTTATTTCAGTGAGAATTTTATGTTAGGTTTTTCAATATGTAACATACAAAACTTGTGAGTTTACACCAAATTTTTGTATAATGACAAATTATTTGGAAAATGTATATATTTGTGAATCCAACGTTCATATATTTGGTTTATTATTCCGAGAGTCCTGCATTAAAGACTCTCATTATTCATGTTTTATAAAAACTCATACTTCTAAAACATTTATGCACATATATGGTATATAAGGACTTAACGACATTAGAAGACTATATTATTTTTTTGGTTTAACGGTTAATTATCATAGAAACATTAGAAACAAAAAAAAATACGTAAAAATAAAATAAAAGGAATGATTATTCTTTATCTAATTTAATAATAATAAATTTATTTTATATTTTTCTGTAATAAAAGAAATGAGAAGGAATAGAAAGGAAAGAAAGAAAAAAAATTTATAGTTCGTAAATTTTGTTTAAGAATACAATAAATGGATTATTCTTTTTCATTTCTCATCAGTTATCCCTTTATGTTTTAAATTCGAGAAATAAAATGTGGAAAAGGACTTAACAAATCATGTTTTTTCTTTTGAAACTCTTAACAAATCATAGTTGGTCTTTTAAATAGCTTAACAGTTAGCACACTAAATCTACATTTGTCAAATCTGTTTCGCAAAATCAACATATTCATTCATCCATTGTCGTTATCCGGCGGGTCGGGTCCTGATATACATAAATGAAATACAGTGGCTACTTTGTTCACATCTTAGTTTTGTCCTCCAGACAATAAAGATCGCAGCAAAAATCTAAGGCGCAATGATACAGCCGTTGATTTGGAGCCTTACATTCATGACATGATTCATATCAAAGGGGAATTAATGCGATGGGATCAAATAAAGCTGACCTTTCTTGGTCTCTCTTTAATAATGATCGTCTGATTATATTTCTCAAACTCAATCATGACCCTTTGAAACTATTTAGAAAACAAACAAAACCTTTGAAACTTCAAAATCGTGTCGTTAGAAGAAATCGTACTATTGGGCCTGCATCCAGACCCATGGCCATACTTAGCTAGGTTTTATTGTATCCATTTAGTGAGCTACTGGAGTTCGTTAAGCTCAAAAAATACTTGGAGCAGCAATATAGTGGGCCCGTGGCCCAAGCCAACTGGCACTTTCTAAGTTTAATAGCTCCTTTTGGCTGGCTTAAAGATGTGTTTGAGAGCGAGAGAGTTTTTTAATGTACGTTCAAAAAAAAGAGTTTTTTTTTTTTATGTTTTGGGAAAGGTTTTATTTCATACTTAATATATCGCAATATATTCAATTTATATATAGTTATATGATTATATAAAAACATATACATTTTTTTAAAAAAACTCAAATAATATATATATTGTTTATTTTTTTTGGTAAAATCATACATCAGTAGCTATACTAGATATCACATCATATAATTTTATTGAGGTGGATGTTCCGTAAGTTAATTTTGTTGACGAAAATATCACGCGTACAATATTATTTTAAATAGATATTTTAGAAAATATAAACGTTTATAAAAACAAATTAAAAGCTTATAAGTTTTTATTATTTAGTAATTTTTTTTAAAAAACCTTAATTAAATAATATAATTTTAATCTTATATAAGAGATATATTTGTTATGATTATTTTATCCTATCAATTACTCTTATGTTAATCTTGGTTATGTGTTTATATAGAAATCTTATAGGTCAATTATGTAATCAATCATGTGAATAATTTTGTGTGAAGAGATTAAAAGATTAAGAATTTATGATATATTAACATAAAATTTTTAAATATAAACAATATAACCAAAATTAATCCAGAATAACTAACTCTGACATTAAATTTAAATCATTAAAAATACAACTCTTATAAGAACGGTATTGTGATATGATCAAAACATTATAACAAACATATCTCTTATATAAGATGAAAATCTTATTATTTAATTAAGTTTTGTTAATTTTATTAAATAACTAATATTGATAAGCTATATAATAATAAAAACGTTTACATTTTAAAAAAAATATTTTTTGTAAACAGCTATTTTTATTTCTTTTTAAGCAAATATTGTACACGTTGCATGTTCGTCAACAAAATCAACTACATAATATCCACAACAGCAAATTAGATGATATAATAGTTGATGTGACTATTGATGTATGATTTCACCAAAAAAATAAATAATATGTATGGTATTTTAATTTTTGAAAGTACAAATGATTTTTGCACGATCATATAAGTCGGGTATGAATTGAACATATCGATGTGAGTATAAAATGACCGTTTTTCCTTATGTTTTGTCATAGTTGTTTTAGTTTTTTTTATTAAAATATTTAGTGTGAAGAAAATATTTATCATAAAATATATATGTATTTTATATTGAATCTGATAAAAATATCATAAATTTTTATTTGTGTTTACATTAAAGATAGACTTAACTGTAAGTAAATAACATATAATTGAATAATATATATATATATATATATATACTAATAATGTATTAGGACTATATGTTTACATAATTTTTAAAAAAATATTATCTTAATATTTTAACCAATTATGTCATTTTTAGAACCGGTTTAATTTGCACCTAGTGAAAATTATTAATTTACTGTGCTTATTATACTTTGACCTTTTGTGCAGAAGTAAGAAAAGAGTCATAAACACTATTACTTTCATCTGCGGTTAACTTTAGGACCGATTCATGATTCGTGGATATAAATCACTATCGATCACAAGTTTCAAACAAAAGCAAAAAAGACTGAACTCAAAGCAGATTAGCTATCAAGTACTAGCGGATTAATACACGCTGATCCAATCACTAAAATCACTAGGTGTAGATTTCGGTTCACTTATTTTAAGTTGGTTATGAATTTGCATAGCATGTTGATTTGTCTTCGTATATATAGTGAGGCAAACAAATTTGAAATATCCTATTCGATTTCTTTTGTATTTCTTGGTTAATTTCGCACCGAGGCTTGATCACCGGACCAAAACTAAGATCATGTTTTAAATTCAAACCAAAACCAAAACAGATGACTTAGGCGGATTTGGCACGGACCTAGTTTGTCCGGTCCATGACAACGGCAATACACGTAAATAATAAGAGTAACGTATTACAGACACCAGAAAAATGTAAATAAGTAGTTGTCGTTTATGATCTATTTGTCATGGGGGCATCCCTTACGCCTTAAAGAGAGTCCCACACTCGTCAACCTCAATCTTGGTGTTTCTTACGGGCAATAAATTATAGTACATTGTTTTTCCCTCATATATCCATGGATCCCACCCATATCTGTATATCATTCATACATTTTTGGATTGTTTTTATTGCTTATATTCATTTTAATATAGCTGTGATATACAATTTCCGATGAGTTTACACATTATAAAATTAGCTGTCTTGTAAGCAATGAGGGAAACAAAATAGATTCAATTTCATCACAGAAAACTAAATAGATTTCATTTTCATTGTAGAATCCTTTTAATAAAAATACTACAGTAGAAATCCTTTTCAAAAATAAAATAAAGTATAAATACTACAGTAACTTTGAAACAAATAAATAAGTAAATACTACAGTGTGTTCTCTTGGTTACAAGATGTGAGGGGGGGGGAAGCATACTACATAAAAAGTAAGAGTGGTTCCAGATCGAATATTCAGGTTTTTAGAGTTATTTGTGAACTTATGTTTCGTCTAAACAATAAATTAGTTGATTTATTTTGTCTAGATCAATTATTTGATTCGATTCATAACTATCCATATATTCATTCTGATATTTGAAAAAAATTAAATTTATAATCGAATATTCAATTCAATCAGTACAAATAAAAATAAACAAATATTAAAATTAATAGTTTACTACAAAAAAATTAAATTATATACTTTAATTTTTTGAATAAATAATATAATAACTTTAATAAATACAATTATTGTAAAATTTATGGAAAATATAATATTTATATAAGGTATACATGTAATTCATTTATATGTATATTAGTTATCCATTTTAAAATATTAGTATTGTGGTTTGCTTTTTTTTTATCACGGATATTACTTATTCATATTTGTATTGTTTGTAGAATTACATATATTCAAAAAAATTAATTTGAATCAAAATATAACGAATCAAATCAAAATTTGTAAATAATTTCCTAATCCACCATAAAAAGATAATAATAATGACTTATATATATATATATATATATATATATATATATATATATGCTGATGTGGAAATCACAGATATAGTGAAACACGTCATTAGGCACGGCCTTTTCATGTCTATAGTGGCTAGTTTTTTTTTATCACATGGCTATTCATTATTGAATTAATTCAAAATAAACGATTGAAAAAGGTCCCACGTCACCGCGTGCCGCTTTGGACTTGGTCTCAGATAATAAATACACACCAAACATTCCATTTACATCACAATTCGCTTGTGAATCCAATCAAAGTAATAACATAGCTAGCTAGTACATAGCAGAAAAATGGAGTTTTTCCAGAAAGCTAAAGCTGTTAGGATGCGTAACGTTCATGAGAAGTATCTAACGGCCGACGAGGACGAAGAGACGGTAACTCAAGACAGGAATGGTTCCGACAAGAGAACTCGATGGACCGTCGAACCAGTTCGTGGTTCTTTTGAAGTGATCCGTTTGAGGAGTTGCTACGGTAACTACCTCACTGCTTCGAACGAGCGGTTCTTGCTCGGTGCCACGGGGCTTAAAGTGGTCTTGTCGAAACCGAGTCGCCTCGACTCGTCCGTTGAGTGGGAGCCGGTGAAAGAAGGATCCAAAATGAAGCTTAAAACTAGATACGGTAACTTTCTAAGAGCCAATGGTGGACTTCCTCCGTGGCGTAATGAAGACTAAGATTACGATAAGGTTCAAAGACTTGAGGATCAAGTCAAGGTTTTTTAGATAATTATGGTTTTGCTAATTAATAGGGATAAGTTTTGTTAGTAGGGATAAGCTTTGTTTTCCTTTTATTTCGATCATTAGGTCTTATATAAGACTATCGTTGTAGTACTTTGTTTCTTAACACAGAGCTTTTGTTGGTTTNTTTTTAGATAATTATGGTTTTGCTAATTAATAGGGATAAGTTTTGTTAGTAGGGATAAGCTTTGTTTTCCTTTTATTTCGATCATTAGGTCTTATATAAGACTATCGTTGTAGTACTTTGTTTCTTAACACAGAGCTTTTGTTGGTTTTAATAAAGGCAGCTTTCAGAAAGATTGTTCTCTCGTGATCTATCTCTAACAAGTGGTATCAGAGCACACAATCCAAACCTGTGTCAAGAAGAAGAAAAGATGAGTGAAAAAGAATTGAGAATTCCTAAGTTCGATGGAGATTATGAGCATTGGGCTATGCTCATGGAAAATCTGTTAAGGTCGAAGGTGTGGTGGGAGCTTGTAGAAACAGGCATGGTGAAGTACGATAAGGATACTGTCTTGACCGAAGCACAACAGACCGAGTTGTCTGAACAGAAGCTTAAAGACCTAAAAGTGAAGAATTATCTTTTTGCGTCTATTGACAAGACAATTTTGAAAACAATTGTGAAGAAGGAGACGGCTAAAGATATTTGGGATTCTATGAAGAACAAGTATCAGGGGAATAAGAGAGTTCAAAGTTCGCAACTTCAGAGGTTGAGGAGAAACTTTGAAGTATTAGAGATGAAGGATGGAGATTCTATTACCGAATACTTCTCAAGAGTCATGATGGTATCAAACGACATGAGAAATCTAGGTGAGGACATTCCTGATGCAAAGGTGGTAGAGAAGATACTTCGTACTCTGGTGGAGAAGTACACGTACGTAGTATGTGCTATTGAAGAGTCAAAGGACATCACTGAGATGACTGTGGATGAACTGCAAAGCTCACTGCTCGTGCACGAGCAAAATCTGAGCAAGCATTCAACAGAAGAGCAGGTGCTCAAGATGGAAGGAGGTAGAGGTCGTGGTGGATACTCTCAAGGAAGGAACTCATACCGTGGTGGTAGAGGAGGAAGAGGCAGAGGTAACACAAGTTTTAACAAGGACAACGTCGAGTGCTATAAATGTCACAAGATGGGTCACTTCAAAAACGAATGTCCCACATGGGAAAGGAGTGCAAATTATGCAGAGTTGGAGGAGGATCTACTTCTAATGGCACAAAGTGATGTAATGAAAGCAGAAGAAAGACACGTTTGGTATCTTGATTCTGGTTGCAGTAACCATATGTGCGGTGTGAAGGAGTGGTTTATGGACTTTGACGGAAGCTATCAACATCAAGTCAAACTGGGAGATGACAGGAAAATGCTAGTTGAGGGAAAAGGAAACTTGAGACTAGAGATTGATGGGATCTTTCAAGTCGTAACCTCGGTATATTATGTACCAGGACTCAAGAACAACCTAATGAGTGTCGGTCAGTTGCAGCAAAAGGGATTGAGAATTGTGATCGAGGATGATGTATGTGAAGTGTGGCACAAGCAGCAGAGGAGAATGATCATGAGGTCAACAATGTCCAGGAACAGAATGTTCATTATACGTGCGAGAGAAGCAAGAGATGAAGTTGGGGAAGCACAAAACCTGATGACTGCAGTTGGAGATGCAGAGGAGGTGTGGCACTGCAGATTAGGACATCTCAGTCATGACAATCTGGCAACAATGGTGGACAAAGATATGGTGCTGGGATTACCAAAGCTTACGAGTAAAGGAAAAATATGTGAGGTGTGTATGAAAGGGAAGCAGATACGATCAAACATTCCCAAGCAGAGCAAGTGGAGAGCGAGTAGATGTCTGGAGCTAGTTCACACTGACATCTGTGGTCCTGTAGCACCTACCTCAGCAAGTGGAAAGAGATATATAATTAATTTTATAGATGACTACAGTCGAAAGTGCTGGACAACATTCTTAGCAGAAAAATCAGAAGCATTTAAAGCATTCAAGGAGTTCAGATTAGCAGCTGAAAGAGAAAGTGGTGAACTGCTGGTGTGTCTCAGGTCAGACAGAGGTGGTGAGTACAACTCAAAGACGTTCCAGCAATATTGTATAGACAATGGGATCAAGCGGCAACTTACAACTGCGTACACACCCCAGCAGAATGGGGTGGCAGAGAGGAAGAACAGGAGCCTGATGAACATGGTGCGATGCATGCTATTCGGAATGAAAGTGCCTATCAGATTTTGGACTGAAGCAACTCAGTATGCAGTACATATACTCAACAGGAGCCCCACGGTCATACTAGGAGACACCACACCGGCTGAGAAGTGGAGTGGCATGAAACCATCCGTGGATCATTTGCGTGTCTTTGGCTGCATTGCGTATGCACACATTCCGTATGAAAGACGCGTAAAGTTAGATGAGAAGAGCATCAAGTGTGTCATGTTTGGAGTCAGTAGAGAATCAAAAGGATACCGCTTATACGATCCAAAGGAGAAGAAGATTTTGATAAGTAAAGATGTAAGATTTGATGAGGGAGAACGTTGGGATTGGGAAGAGAATGAAGAAGAAGAACAACTCATTGATGAAGGGGAGGAATCAACTCCAACGGAAACAATAGGAGATACCAATGGAGGAGGAGAAAATGAGAATGGAGCAGAGGAAGGAGAAGACAATCCACCAACACCACCAGTGACCACCCAAGATGAGAACGAAGACACTAACCCTGAGCAAGAAGAAGTAGTAGAACCTGAGAGAACAAGAACAGGTAGAAGCAAAACAAAACCTGTTTGGATGAGAGACTATGAGATGGGTCTATTCATGGAGGAAGTTGAAGACTTGATGGTATTGACAACCGAGATGGGAGATCCAGAGAAATTTGAAGAAGCGGTGAATCACGAAAAATGGAAGCAGGCGATGGAAGCAGAAATGAACTCAATAGAAGAAAACAATACTTGGGAGCTAGTGGAGCTGCCAGAGGGTTCAAAGGTAATTGGTGTTAAATGGATATTCAAGACAAAGTTGAATGAAAAAGGGGAAGTTGACAAACACAAAGCTAGATTGGTGGCAAAAGGATTTCATCAAACTCAAGGTGTTGATTTTCATGAAGTGTTCGCCCCGGTTGCTAGATGGGATACAATCCGACTGCTACTCAGCATTGCAGCTCAGAGAGGTTGGTGTGTACATCAACTAGATGTAAAGAGTGCATTCCTGCACGGTGAGCTCAAAGAAGACGTGTACGTTGAGCAACCGAAAGGTTTTGAGGTCAAGAACGAAGAAAGAAAGGTGTATAAGCTGAGCAAAGCCCTGTACGGACTGAGACAAGCTCCGAGAGCTTGGTACAGTAAGATCGAAGGATATTTTGAGAAGGAGGGGTTCAAAAAATGTTACTGCGAACACACTTTATTCGTGAAGACTGAAGGAGACAATGCATTAATAGTAAGTGTGTATGTTGATGATGTGATCTACACAAGCAGTTCCATGATGATGCGAGAAGAGTTCAAGGAATCAATGAAAAAGGAGTTTGCAATGTCTGATCTTGGAAAAATGAAGTACTTTCTTGGCGTTGAAGTAACACAAGACGAGAAAGGTATCTTCATTAATCAAAAGAAGTATGCAAGTGAAGTAATAAAGAGGTTCGGCATGGAACATTGTAATTCAGTTAGGAATCCAATGGTACAAGGCTGCAAACTTACTAAAGAGGGAGCAGGCGCACGAGTGGATGCAACGCTTTACAAACAGATAGTTGGAAGCTTGAGATACCTTACTGCTACGCGACCTGATCTCATTTATTCAGTTAATCTTGTGAGTAGGTACATGGAGAAACCGACTGAACAACATCTTCTGGCTGTGAAGAGAATTCTGAGATATGTTCAAGGAACAATGGAGTATGGGATACAGTATCAGTATGGCTACAAGGAGGAATTAATGGGTTTTGTGGATAGTGATTATGCTGGAGATGAAGATGATAGAAAGAGTACGTCGGGTTATGTTTTTATAAACGGAGGTGGAGCAATCTCATGGGCATCAAGGAAACAACCTATAGTCACTTTATCAACAACTGAAGCGGAGTATGTCTCAGCTGCTGCAGGAGCATGTCAAGCTGTGTGGCTGAGGAATGTATTGGAAGAGATTGGATGCAAGCAAGAGGAGAGGACGGTTCTGTTTTGTGATAACAGTTCTACTATCAAGTTGTCTAAAAATCCTGTCTTTCATGGGAGAAGTAAACACATTCAAGTGAGGTTTCACTTCTTACGTGAGTTGGTAAGTGATGAGATAATTGAGTTAGAGTACTGCTCTACACAAGATCAATTGGCAGACATAATGACCAAGGCTGTGAAGTTAGATGTGTTCGAGAAGTTGAGAGGTTACATGGGAGTAGAAGTAAAGAGAAGTTAAACTGGAAGACAAGAGTGTTTCCAGTTTAGGGGAGGAATTGAAGACTAAGATTACGATAAGGTTCAAAGACTTGAGGATCAAGTCAAGGTTTTTTAGATAATTATGGTTTTGCTAATTAATAGGGATAAGTTTTGTTAGTAGGGATAAGCTTTGTTTTCCTTTTATTTCGATCATTAGGTCTTATATAAGACTATCGTTGTAGTACTTTGTTTCTTAACACAGAGCTTTTGTTGGTTTNTTTTTAGATAATTATGGTTTTGCTAATTAATAGGGATAAGTTTTGTTAGTAGGGATAAGCTTTGTTTTCCTTTTATTTCGATCATTAGGTCTTATATAAGACTATCGTTGTAGTACTTTGTTTCTTAACACAGAGCTTTTGTTGGTTTTAATAAAGGCAGCTTTCAGAAAGATTGTTCTCTCGTGATCTATCTCTAACACGTAACTCAGTCACTCATGACTCTCCTCATAGTTCGGACTCGTTCTTGTGGGATGTTGATATCGTTGAGATCTTGATTGAAACGGCTACTCCTCCTCCAGCACAGGCAACACCTCCTCCGCCACATAGGAGGAGGCCGTCGAGTCCTCCGCCACATAGGAGGCCGTCAAGTCCTCCGGTGTCTAGGACTTCTTCAGACACATCCGAGGAAAATGTTGGTATTTTTTAATGCTGATTTATTATGATGCAAATTATTTATTTTTTATTGAAAAAATTGGTACTAAGATGATTTTTTCAGAAGTTTTCTGGTTTTAAAATTTTCTTTTCCATTGCGTAAAAAAATCACTGAATAGTCCTATAGATTTTCAAGATTGTCGTCTTAACATTTTCTTGATTTTTTATTGACTAGTTGACTGAGTCGCCGCCGAAATCTGAAGGAAGGATCATATATTACCACATCGCTGACGAAGAAGGTCACGTGGAGGATGAGTCAGCCGTTGGATACGCTTTAACTTTCAAAGGAAACAGCGTGGAGCAGTTGACGCAGGCGTTGAGGGAAGAGACTAGCATGGAGGATGCTGTTGTGTGTACACGCAATCCTTTAAACGGCAAGCTGTTTCCTCTTCGTTTGCAGCTTCCGCCAAATAGCCGAACAATGCATGTCGTTCTGGTACCTTCAAATACTTTTTAAATAGCGTGCTATGTGTGTTATGCAATATTAGTTGAAGTATATCATAAGACTAGTTTGCAGATAGATCATTATTGTGGGTGCTAATCTTTCATTTTTTTGTTATTTTGTAAACGAATCATTTAAGTTTAGGCATTTTTATATGTGAACATCCGCCATTATGAAATGATGTTATTATAAGATTTCTTATCAATAATCAAAGACTTTACAGTGCTCAAGTCTTCACCAACTCTTCTACAAATTTGTTCCCTTTTCCTTTTGATATTACTAAATTGTTCTTCTACTAAAGTGGCTCTGAAAAATAAATTATTTACACAGATACCACCAAAGCAAAAATAACAATCTCCATTTCGGATGACAAGATAGAGTTTAACAAGATCCATATATCACATTGATACCAGAACCGTCACACGAACCTCGCCATTATATAAAAAATGATTAATAAGCAAATACGTTAATTGTAGGCAAATAATTCGGTCGATTCCGATTATTAAAAACTAACCATTGTAGAATCTGCATGCCATCATCATAGGGCGTGTAGATACCAAAATAAATATAAGAGTGGGCGAAATTCATATAAATATGTACTTTCCATCATGTCCCAAGTGAGAATGTATTTCCATACGAATATGATGTCAGATGTCGTTTAAGAAAAACATTAGGTGACAGAAACAATATGTTATAGTTTAGTCATAGACTCACAGGTGATACACGAGCTGTCTAGAAAATAATAAACTTGATATAGCAGGAAGTTTGGAACAACGATATAAGAGAGATGATGAGAAGTTAAGCTCGACGATGGATTCATTGTTAATACAATCGACATGCGTTTTAGAAACATTTCCTCAAACTGAAACGCAAACGGATACAAGAGATTAAATAAGTATTGGTTTTGTGCAAGTCTCCGAGCAGTTCTAACCTTCAATGAGTACCCCTTACAACAGAAGTTGGAGCGAACTTCCAAATGGTTAATCAAACGAGTCTGAGAAGAAATATATGACATTTCTCTCCATTCAGTCTGAGATCTTTCTGAGGTAGAGTTCAAATGAATAGAGATCTTAATCTCTTTAGAAATCTTCATACTCATCACTGCTTTGGATAATTTGAGCCAGAAAATGGAGCTTTGTTTTAAAGACTATTTGATTAAATATTGAACTCAAGTTTATTGCATTTTTGAGTTGGGAAACTCAATACATTGGACATTCTACCTTGTGCTCGTTCATGTCCCTAAACCCATATTGATCACACCTAAAAAAGATTGGCTCGAACCAAAGACAGGTTGATTACTAAAAAGAATGTTTTCAGCCTAATCCCCACCAGTTTACCAAAAACTAGCTTATATAGAAATTAGTTAATTAGGTTAGCTGTAATACTGATTAACTGTATAATTTTTAATACTAATTTGTTATTTTGTAATATAAATCTCCTATTATTTAAGAAGTAAATTTGCTTAGTTGTCATGTTCTCCACAAGTTTAGGTAATTTTGTTTACTTATCATATTTTTATTATTTATATATATTTTATTTATAAATAAAACGAATTTGTATGAAAATATCATATTTTTAGTAAATAAGATAATTTTTTTTCTGAATTATGTTGTTATCTTGAAATATATTTTTATATATAAAACTTAAATTTTAAGTTAAGATCTAAACACTATTATATTTATCTAAAACAAATTTATATTAATAATTTAATATTTAAATATAATTAAAAACGAATTTATATTAATAATTTAATATTTTTCTAAAAAGATAATTATTATGGATTATGTTGTTATGTTGAAAATATATTTTCCTATTATAAAACTTAAAATTAAGATATAAAAATTATATTATTAATAATTAATAATTAAATATAAATCATCAAAACAATTATTTGAAAAGTGAATTTGTTGATTTGTCTTCATGATCCTAGGTAATTTTGATCATTTATCAGAATTTCTATAATTTTGTTTATTATTGATTATATAATTAAAACTAATTTCTATTAATAATATGATATTTTAGAAAATAAGTTAATTCTTATGTATTATGCTGTTATCTTTAAAAAATATTTTTCTATTATAAATTTTTTAATTAACATGTAAAAAATTTATAATATTATTTAAAAAGTGAATTTGATGTTTGTTGATTTGTCATATTTTCCATGATTTTAGGTAATTTAGATAATTTATCAATTTATATAATTTTATATATAATTTATTATATATTTAAAACAAATTTATATTAATAGTATCAGATTCTTAGAAAATAAAATACTTCTTATGTATTAAGTTAATGTCTTGAAATATATTTTTCTATTAAAAAATTAAAATTAAGATATAAAAAGTTGTAGTTATTCTATAATTGAAATGAATTTACACTAATAATATTATACTTTTAGAGAATATGGCAATTCTTATGTATTATATTGTTATCCTAAAAATATATTTTTATATTATATAATTTAAAAGTAAAATAGAAAATTATCTATTATTAATTAAATATAAATTATCACTCAAGAAAAATTATTTAAGAAGTGAATTTGCTGATTCATTAAGTTCTCAATGATTTGAGGTAATTTTAATTATATGTCATAATTTCTATAATCTTATATAATTATTATATAGTTAAATTTTTTTATCATATTATAGTTTCAGAAAATAAATAACTTATGCATTATATTGTTATCTTGAAAATATGTTTTTCTTATATAAAATTAAAAATTAAGATATAATATTATAATTAAATATAAATAGAGAAAAATAGTTTTTAAAATATATTCTTTTAAGTATTTCTGATGTTTGAGTTTTGTCATTGATAATTATTTGATTTTTGATGTTTACTTTTTGAAAACATAAGTAATAACTTACTATGCTGATTTTTAAATTAATAAAACATCAATTAATAAATATTCATAAGAGAATTATGACCGTAAATACGGACAAAACACCTAGTTAGTCATTAAATTATTACACGAGGAGGGTACATGCAATTCCGATTTCCAATTCCATTACATCGCACAAATTAATTAAGTTTTATTTTGCTGAATCTTGGTTCAAAAATTTAATACTACATAGGAGTAAACTATTCCGATCCTAGCATAAGCTAATCATGAGGAGCTTTGTTTGGCATGAAAGTAAAGCTTCATTTATTTCAAAAGGAGTATGCGTATTTGTGGAGCTTTCCCTCTATCTCATCAAGCTGCAGACCAACAACTCTGTCTACTTCTTGACCTCTCTTCATGAATACAACCGTAGGAAAAGTATAAAGGTTGTACTCCTTCCACACGCTCTGTATTACAATCAAACCTTATTTATAAATCAAAGCAAATAACTTTT
The DNA here is from genome assembly GCA_932364175.1 of Eruca vesicaria subsp. sativa. Lineage (NCBI taxonomy): Eukaryota > Viridiplantae > Streptophyta > Magnoliopsida > Brassicales > Brassicaceae > Eruca > Eruca vesicaria. The sequence continues at coordinate 64,312 of CAKOAT010051821.1, read as the reverse complement.
CTTGTTGAAATATTTTCGTTATATGCTTTAGACTTTGAGAAAGAGAAGGGATTGATAAGTACTTACCATTATCACATCGACATCAATTTTCACGAACTCAACATCGGTATACTTAGCCGCTAAATCTTCAAGCTTCGGCTCAAGGAATTTACATGGTCCACACCATTTGGCCGTGAACTCGATCACCAGCTATATATGAACATGGTAATTGGATATACATTATGATATGCTTAAACTAAACCCAATAAAATGGTCAGTTGCACTGGTTCAACAGGTAGAAGTGTCTTGAATCTTATCAAGAGAGCCTCAGTCTCAAGACAAGTGGCTATAAATTAGATTAATTAGAAAGCGCATGAAGTAATATGTTACCAGCGTGTTTGTGTCTTTGAGAGCGTTGAACTGAGATTTCCACTGATTCTCTTTCTTCATTTCCACAATAAAGGGGCTGACTTTGTAAGGTGTCCGTGACTTCCTGGCACGGAGGTCGCTCAACGAAAGTCTCTCTTTTGGCGAAGAAGTGTTAGCACCCATTGTCTCACTCTATCTCTTATCAGAAGCAGCAAATAATTTGTAAGTGCAATTGCTCTCCTACTTTGAGCATAAGATGTGAGCAAGAGTTGGCTTTTATAACCTCAGATATTTTTGTTGTGGGTCACTACAGTAAAATGTCACCAAATCACAGCACAATTTTATTGGCAAAAAAAAAAGAAGTGGTTATAGGTCAAAAAGGAGTTACAGGTCCCCCAAAAATATTCCATGAAGTAAGCAAACAGTTTTTTATTTATTATTAACTCCCACCTAGTCATCAAATTGCCTGAAATGCGTTCTTGAAGACCCCAAATAAAGACGCTTGCCAAATTGCTAATCCATTTATATTGTTGTTTATATTAATCGCATGTATTAAAAATACATTGAATAAATTGGAATTATATGATATGTTAAAATTTGTTTGGTGACCAAAATAAATAAATAAGGCATTAGATTTTACAAGTGTAGGAAAATAAAATGTGTCTTTGATTTTTTTCTTAACGTATAAAATATGTCTATCAATACTGAAAAACTTCACTGCCATAAAGAAAGAAAAAAACCTGAGAAATTTCCCAGTTTTTTCCTCGTAAAGGAGAAAAGGGACGCGTCACAAGTATTTGACCATTTTTAGTCCAAATTGTGAAAGGATAATTCCAAATCTCCAGAGTATATGATTCCCCCCCTCTTAGCCTATGATTTTGATTTAGTTCATTTTGGTTCAAAGCTCCTTTGGATTTTTATTTGATATTAAAAGGTGTAAGTAAAGCATACAAGGTGAAATGAATGATGGCAGGGAGGCAGACACTATAACCATAATAGATTCGATGCTCGCGTTAAACATGTTTTGGATTTTTTTTTATTCTAGAGCTCTAACAAACATGATTGCTTGGTTTAAACATATTTTTGAACTCTAACAGTATTAGAGCATGATTAATGAAGAATTTTTAAGATGGAATTCTTATTGGAATATAAGAAATCGTTTCTTCATTTTAAACTAAAAAATTAAGAGTCGACTCTTAGATATCTTATTTAAGAGTCAGTTCTTAATTTTTTTAGTTAAATATTAATAGACGGTTTTTTATATTTCGCTAAGAATTCATTCTAAGAACTCCCATTAATCATGCTCTTAGTATATCTGAGTTCTCCCACATTGATACCTTGATAGTTACAAACAAATATTAAACTGCTATAAATTAAATTATTAACTATAGAAACTATTATTAAAATTTATTATTTTAAAATATTATATCATCAACATTAAAATAAATTTTATTTTAATTAGTAACATTCTAACAAATACATATTAAATAATACTATATAAATGCACTTTTTTATTTGTGACATTAAATCATCTTTATTTTCAAGATAACATGGATAAGTTAATTTCACTACAAATTACAAAGAGTAAATTAAGACGAAAAATACAAACAATAAGCTAAGAAACAAAAACAAATTAACTGAAAAATGAATCATATGAAAAATAATACAAACAATATTTAACGAAAAATAAATTTATAAAAAGATTAAAAGTCACCACAGAATCTATATATTGTTGACAAAAATAAAATACTATTTTAATATATATTTAATACTAGGAGATTTTTCTATGCTCATGCATGTTATATTTTATAAAAGTAATTAAATCATAATAATTTAGTTAAAAATTATTTTATTTGTAATAAGCTTGAAATCATTTTAAATTTATATATATATGAAAGTTAATAAAATATTATCTTAAATATCATATATTCTATCTATATATGTGATTTCATGTATAATAGTTTGGATCAGTTAAATTTTTCATTTTTGGTATATAGAACTACCAAAATAATTAACTAATTAAAAATAATTAGTTTTTTTTATAAAATTTAAATAACTTTTAATTTCTAAATATGAAAATTAATAAAACATTATATTAAATATCATTTATTCTAATTATATATGTGATTTCATGTATAATAGTTTGGGCAGTTAAATTTTTCATTTTTGGTATATAGAACTACATATATTTTTGTAATTGAACCAAAAGTAACTTCGGTATAATAGTTTGTTTGATTCGATATTTTTATAAAGTTTGTATAACTTGATATATGTTCTTTGGGAGAAAAATAGAAAACAAAAATTAAAGTGTCAAAGGATTCAGGATTACAGTACCAAACATTAAAAAAAAAGATTTTTTACATTGAATATTATTAATTTCATGTAATTTTAAATAATTTATATGTTATTTTAATTAGTATTGTAATTTCATGTAAAATTGTTTGATCGGTGCAGTCATTATTTTAATATATTGGACTGCAATAATATCTCTAAATTGCACAAGAATTAATTTCCAATTATAATTAGCTTAAAATTTTGATTATTTTTAATTTCATTTCATTTCGTTTTACATTTACATCTGTAATATATTTTACACATTTTTGTATAATGTGATATGTGTTATTTTGACTAAAGTTAGAATAGAAAAAATAATTTTGAACGATTAGTCAAAATTTGCATAAGCAAATAAAATTTGTAATCTTGAAAGCTCACCAATTGTTAAAATTTTAAAATGTAAGAAAAACTAAAAACTAAGAAGTATTATTAGACCGCAATGACTCATTAGTTTGACATTGTACTGAAATCACCATAAGACAACATGCCATTATTATTGAAAATTAATAAAACAAATATCTTCTTTCAAGTCTTGTTACACACATAGATCTTGAGAGCTCTCAAGGGATTAATAAGACACTGATTCTTAAAGCTTCATATTTTTTCAAAAGGAGTATGCGTATTTGTGGAGCTTTCGCTCTATCTCATCAAGCTTCAGACCAACAACTCTGTCCACTTCTTGACCTCTTTTCATGAATACAACCGTAGGCAAAGCATGAAGGTTGTACTCCTTCCACACGCTCTGTATTTCAATCAAATAATTTTTTTTTCGTTATATTCTTTAGACTTTGAGAAAGAGATGAGAAAAATGGATTTGATTAAGTAAAACCTTTAGCACATCGACATCAATCTTCACGAACTCAACATCAGTGTACTTTGCCGCTAATTCTTCAAGCTTCGGCTCAAGTGATTGACATGGTCCACACCATTTGGCCGTGAACTCGATCACCAGCTATATATGTGAACATGAAAACTCGATATGCGTTATAATGTACTAAAACTAAACCAAATAAAATGGTAAAAATGTCACGAAGTTCGAACTCCAACATTGCATTGTAGAACAAGAAGTCTCAAGAAAAAGTGGAAATAATTTAGATTAATTAGAAAGCGCATTAATTAAGTAAAATGTTACCAGCTTGTTTGCGTCTTTGAGAGCACTGAACCGAGATTTCCACTGATTCTTGTTCTTCATTTCCACAATAAAGGGACTAACTTTGTAAGGAGAAATCTCGTACTCGAAGCCTGGTGTATGTGGCTTCCTGGAACTGAGGTCGTTTAGCAAAAAATTCTGTGTTGGTGAAGAAGTATTAGCACCCATTGTCTCACTCTATCTCTATTCAGAAAGATACAAATAATTTTAAGTCGAGCTGCTCTCTTACTTTGAGCCTAAAATGAGAGAAAGAGTCGGCTTTTATAACCTCAGACATCTTATTCTGGGCCTTGTCAGTTTTGGCCGAAAATAAAATATGTCTGTCTATACAGAGAAACTTAAAAGCCGTAAAGAACAAAAAAACTGAGAAGATTCCACAGGTCAAGTGTTAGCCAATATTTTATTTTCTGCATAAAAAGTTTTCTTTTTGTTCTCGAGTGTGGAATATATGTGGGATCCAAAACGGAATTCAGTGAAGGTGAAATGAATGATGGAATATATGTGGCACAGAGGCAGACACAATATAACCATAATTGATTCTTTGCTCGATATAAACATTGTTTTAATTTGAGTTTGATATTCTAGAGCTCAAACAAACATGAAATATATTTTGTTTAATTTAAACATGTTTTGAATTTCATAATCTCGAACTCTAACGGAGTCAGAGCCGGCCTTCACAACTATACGGCTAGAAACAATGTATAAAATGTATACATATTAGCTGAGCCTAATCATTTAAAAAAAAAAAGACTTCCAAAAGACCTAATAACCTCAACCCATTATGTTTACACCAACCATGATATCAGGAATTGTTTATCCAAATGTGACTGGTAAAATATATAATTACAAGCTTCTCCAATTTCTTTCAAAGGCCGATTCTGGTTGGAGTTCTCCAACATCAACAAATATAAAAGTAATTTATGTTAAATTGATAAGTATACACAAAACTACTTATTTAAATGTATTATCTACAATAAAATATCATAAGCATAAAGAAATAAATTTTAATTAGCAACATTAAATAATATGAGATTTTCAATGTATTTATCTTATTTTTTCATTAGTTAATCAATATTTTAGAACTAACAGGATGACTTAATGATTTAATCTCATTGCAAATGAAAAAATACTAAGATATAAGATGAAAATAAGTTAGAAAAAATCAAATAACTGAAAATAATCATATTTACAAACTATAATACACAAAATATTATTAAAGACAGAAAATATAAAAGGACCGAAAAAGCAGAAAACAAAAACATATTTTAATTTTCTTAAACATTGAAAAAGATATAGTCTCCAAATATATGTTGAAAATTATAGATATGTAATATCATTAGAAAGGTAAAATATTGATTATAATACACTATTTTTTTAATAAATCTATTTTCTAAGGATAAATGCTAAAAAATTGAATTTTATATCAAATCAGGTACACAGATATAATTTTCTGTTAAGAAACTAATAAACCAAGACTTAAGAGTACTCCACTGAGCAAAGCTATAATCAATATTTAATTTTAATTGGTAACAATTTGTTACAAACAGGATAATAAATTACCTAAAAAACTAACTGAAATCAAAATTGACCACAAAAGCTTATATATTCTCACTCATGTCATATCATTATTATCATAGTATATGACTATATGCTATGAACCCACTGTGATCGTCCAATTTGGTTAGTTACATTATGGAATCTGCGATTTCCTTGTTAGAGTTCTTTTGTAGACACCAACACAATCTAGATCTTCTAAGAAAAGGTACATAATATAGTTCGTTTAATAAAGGGTAAAGTTCTTAAGAAAAGATTAATAAAGTAAGAAGTATGTTTTAATAGAGTAATATTTTATTACATAATCTAGTTCTTATACATTGTAAGAAACATTGTCATATATATGATAAACATTTCCAGAAGTATGTTTTAATTGAGTAAACACTGTCATATAGCTAACTGAAATCCAAATTGAGCACTAAAGCTTTTTATTTATACAAGTTTTTATATATATACATATACATATTCATGTCATAACACAGTATATGACTATATCCCCTAATCTGACAAGTTCTTGTAGCACTCATCACAGAGCTTGCACGAATCAGAATTTCCACTGGTTTTGAAGAAACTTGTATCTTTACAAATTCTATAGAAATCTCATTCTCCACAAACTCAATATGTGTATCAATTCAATTGCACCCACACTTTGCATGCCTCTGATTCTCAAAAAATCTTATTAGAACTCGAACTCGATATGATTAACTAATAGGATATTATCGTCATAGATAGGATAGATTTCTCTACAAATTCTCACTATTTTCGTATACGTAGTAGACTGAATCACCATAAAAAACCACATGACGTATTATTAAATATTAAAAAAAAAGTTTCTTTCAATTCTTGTTACACATAGCTCTTGAGATCTCTAAACGGATTAATAAGACATTGATTCTTTAAGCTTCATATTTTTCAAAAGGAGTATGCGTATTTGTGGAGCTTTCCCTCTATCTCATCAGGCTTTAGACCAACAACTCTGTCTACTTCTTGACCTCTCTTCATGAATACAACCGTAGGCAAAGCATGAAGGTTGTACTCCTTCCACACGCTCTGTATTACAATCAAATAACTTTTTTTCGTTATATTCTTTAGACTTTGAGAATGAGATGAGAAAAAGGGATTGATTAAGTAAAACCTTTAGCAAATCGACATCAATCTTCACGAACTCAACATCAGTGTACTTTGCCGCTAATTCTTCAAGCTTCGGCTCAAGTGATTGACATGGTCCACACCATTTGGCCGTGAACTCGATCACCAGCTATATATGTGAACATGAAAATAGGATATGCGTTATAATAAACTCAAACTAAACCAAATAAAATGGTAAGTTTACTGGTTCAAGAGGTAGAAATGTGTTGATCTTATCTAGAGAGCCTCAGTTCGAACTCCAACATTATAGAACAAGAAGTCTCATGAAAAAGTGGTTATCATTTAGATTAGTTAGAAAGCGCATTAAGTAATCGTTACCAGCTTGTTTGTGCCTTTTAGAGAATTGAACCGAGATTTCCACTGATTCTTTTTCTTCATTTCCACAATAAAGGGACTAACTTTGTAAGGTGAAATCTCGGACTCGAAGTCAGGTGTATGTGGCTTCCTGGAACGGAGGCCGTTCAGCAAAAATTTCTGTGTTGGTGAAGAAGTATTAGCACCCATTGTCTCACTCTATCTCTATTCAGAAAGATACAAATACTTTTAAGTGGAATTGTTCTCTTACTTTGAGCCTAATATGAGAGCAAGAGTTGGCTTTTATAACCTCCGATATTCTTATTGTGGGCCTTGTCACTTGTGGCCGTAAAAGGTCACCAGATTTCACATTACAGTAAAACCTATATAAATTAGTAATGTTGGGACTTTAAAATTTTATTAATTTATAAAGATGTTAATTTAGAAAACTTTCTTTATATAGATTTTTTTTATTTTAAAATAAATTTATTCTAAAATAAATTAAATATTTGATTTTACTATATAATTATTAATAATTATTTTTAAAATTTTGACATTTATATCAATTATATTATATTATTTGTGTATATATTATATATTGCATGGAATCTAAATGTGGTTTAAGACATAGTATTACCAAATATCATCAAAAATATAATAAGTATTAAGAAAATATAAAGAGAATTTATTATGAATATAAAACAAACAATATAATGATATGTTCTTACTTATATAAAATGTGTATACATATAATTATTAGTTTATAATTTTAATGGGACCATATATTTACATAGAGTTTTCTAAAAACATATTATTTTATTATTTTATCGATTTGTGTCAAATTTTGAACTGGCCCAAGTTAGAACCGACAAAATTTATTAATTTAACAAAATTTATTAATTTATAGAAATTATTAATTTATCGAATATTAATTTATAGAGGTTCTACTGTACAACTTTTAATTCTTATGTGTTCATTACCATTCCAGGAAGAAAACAGTTTTTTTTTTTTTTTTTTTTGCAAATTTACTTTAGGATATTATTAACTACTACTTTAAGATCAAGTAGTCTGAAATGAGTTCTTGAAGACCCCAACTTAGTAATTCGAATTCTATAGACGCTTGCTAATTGGGTTAATCCATTTATATTGTTGTTCACTTTATATTATTAATCGCATGTACTAAAAATACATTCAATAAATTGGAAATTTACGATATCTTGAAAAATGTGTGGTTACCATATTAAATAAATAAATAAATAGATTAGGGTTTTTAAGTCTAGGAAAATAAATATGTCCATCTAAACAGAGAAACTTAAATGCCGTAAAGAAAAAAAACTGAGAAGATTCCACAGCTCAAGTGTTAGCTAATATTTTATTTTGTGCTTAAAAAAGTTTTATATTTGGGTGTAAAAAAGTTTTATTTTTGTTCTTTAGTGTGGAATATATGTGGGATCCAAAACGGAATTCAGTGAAGATGAAATGAATGGTGGGATATATGTGGCACAGAGGGAGACATAATATAACCATAATAGATTCTTTGCTCAATTTAAACATGTTTTGTATTTGACATTCTAAAACTCAAACAAACACGAAATATATTTTGTTTAATTTAAACATGTTTTGAATTTCATATTCTCGAACTCTAACGGTATTGGTTTGTGGAGTTCAACAACATCGATATCTCATGCCAATATGTTGGAGTCAGAGCGGGTCTTCACAGTTATACGGTGAGAAACAATATATAAATAGTAGCCAATACATATTAGCTGATTCTAATTTTTATTAAAGTAATTCCAAAAGACCTCAAATCATCATGTTTATACCAACCATAAACATGATGATTATACCAACCATGCTATCAAGAATTGCTTTACCGTGCATAATTACTTGGCGTCTGGAAGCAGGCCGGTTCTGATTGGAGTTTTCCAACATCAACAAATATAAAAGTAAATTATGTTAAATTCTTGACCATATAAATTTATTATTTAAAAATAATATAACGTAAACATAAAGGCAATAAATTTTATTTTTAATTAGTAACATCAGCAGTGACAAAAAAAAAATTAGTAACATCATAAATGATTTAAATCATTTATGAGATTTAAAATGAGATTAAATCGCTAAGTTATCCTGTTATTTTTAAATAGTATGAGATCTTAAATCATTTATTTTATTTTATTTCTGTATTAGGTAATCTTTATTTTTAAAATAACAGGATAACTTAACGATTTAATCTCATTTCAAATGAAAAATACCAGAATATAAGATGAAAATAAGAAAAATAAGTTAGAAAAAATTCAATTAACCGAAAAGAATAAATATATTATTTAGTATATAATTAAAGATATAAAATATAAAAGAACCAAAAAATCAGAAAACAAAAACAAAACATATATAATTTTTGAAAAACATTTAAAAGCAAGATCTACTTTATAAAATATGTTAAAAAAGTCTAGACATATAATATCCTTAAAAAGTTAAAATATTGATTTTTAATACACTATATTTGAATAAATCTATTTCTAAGCATAAATGGTAAAAAAATATTGAATTTTATATCAAATTACATAGATATATTTTTCGGTTACGAAACCAACAAACCAAAAATTTAAGTCTCCACTGAGCAAATCAGATCTATAATTAATTTTGAACACCAAAGCTTAACAATTTGATACAAACCGGAAAATAAATTACCTAAGAAACTAACTGAAATCCAAATTGAATACCGAAGCTTATATATTCATTCATGTGATATCATGGTATATAACTATATGCTATGATTCCACATGTGATCGTCCAATTTGGTTAGTTACATGATGGTAAATGTGATTTCCTTGTTAGAGTTCTTTTGTAGACACCAAGTAGTTCTTCTAAGAAATATAGTTCGTTTAAAAAAGGGTAAATTTTAAAGAAAATATTAATAAAGTAAAAAGTTATTTAAGAAGGGTAAAATTTTATTATACAATCTAGTTCTTACACATCGTAAGAAACATAGTATATGATAAAGACTGAAACAACATCGATCATCTACTTGTTGCTTTTGGAACTCATCTCAACATCAGAAAAACTCTTCTCCTCCTTGAAATCTCCCATCTGTGAACCGACCTTGTACCTGTATCCCCTAGCACAATACCAAAAGTAAACCATATTAACCACACCCAAAACCGCGATCAGATAGTAGAAGTAATCCAATTTTCCCGCGTTGAGATTCTTGTTGAGCCAATCAGGACGGTCATGACCACCAGAGAATTTATGAACAGTCGTTACTACAAAACTGCTAAGATAGCTGGATCCGGCAAAGGACAAAGAGAAGAGAGCGTTAGCAATGCTTCTCATGTGTTCCGGAAACTGACTGTTGAAGAACTCAATCTGTCCTATTATATTGAATGCTTCACATAGTCCCATCAGAATTAGCTGCGGCGAGAGCCAAAACACGGACATCGGAGTCATACCGGTCGGATCACCGGCCTTGATGGAGCGTGTGCGTCTCACACGCTCCACAAGGCCAGCAACGATCATGGAAAGGATGGCGAAAACGATCCCTGTCCCTATACGTTGGAGGAGTGTGATACCGGATTTATGGCCGGTGATGCGGCGGAGTAAGGGGACTAGAACCCGGTCGTATAAGGGAAGAAAGATGCCGATGGTGAGGAGAGAAATGACGGAAAGAGAACCGGCTGGAACCTCGAATTTTGGACCCATGTGTCGGTCCATTTTCAAAGCTTGAGAGACTGTGAACGTTCCTTGTTGTGACATTGCCGTGAGTGATATTATTCCGGCCGACCAAACAGGAATTATACGGATCAAACACTTTACTTCCTCTACTTCTTGAATGCTGCATAGCCGCCACTTGTTCGCTGGAACCCCCTCTGGTGTTAGGTCCCCTTCTTGAATCACAGCTGCTTTGTCAAGAAACCTAATTTTATGCAGTTCCCATTAATTATAGGTGAAAATACACAACGTGAAAAATATTAAAATTCCACGTGAAATCCATTTTATTTTAGAAAAAAACATATAGACAGATGACCAAATATCTTTACGTTTTTTTTTTGCAGAACAAATTATAAAATTTAGTTATCTACTGCATATATTCATTTGAAAGACGATGTGATCATAAGCACGTCAAAACTGTAAATAATTTCCACGTGAAATCCATGTAATTTTGGAAATTAAAACGAATATTATATGATATAATTTTTTTTACGTTTTTTTTTTGCAAAAAAAACAAATGCAAGATTTAATTATTCAGTGCATATATTCATTTGAAAGAACCACGTAATCATACGTCAAAATGTAAACACATAAAATACCTGAATTGGTTACTATGTTGTAACTTGTGTAGCACGTTGTCTTTAACGGGAGGGTCATAGTATGTCACAGTGCCGTCATTTTCCGCCGAGAGCTTCATCTTTCGCTTCTTACGAGCTGCCACGATAACTTGAGCGATACTGGAGAAAATACTTCCTTCAGGTTTAACATAGATGTAAAGCCTCATTCCAGCGAAAAACATAACCAAGGCACAAGCCATGAGTCCAGTAGGGATACTAAAGCCAATGATCCAGCTGACTTGGTCCTGAATATACACAACCACGGTCTGTGTAATAAGCATAACCACAGTGAAAGTCAGGTAATACCAGTTGAAGAAACTAGCCACTCCTTTAACCCCTTCCTCAGTTCGTTGGTCAAACTGGTCAACTCCAAAAGGGATGCTACATGGTCTTATTCCTCCCGTCCCTATGGACAGGAAACCGAGACCTAAGAACAAAGTTCCGAACTGGAGCTTGTTTGGACCGCTGCAATCGACTGGATCTTTACTATTGCATGTTGCTGGATGGAGTTGAGGAAGCGATGCTGTGAGTGTCAGTGTCACTAGTCCCTGCAGATTTAAAATTGCTGATTAAACATTAATAAACAACTCTTCACTCATTTTTGAAACTGATCTTCATTAATTATGCTGATGAATATATTGAATTTGATATGATTGTTAGTTACTTTCGTAAAGGCAAACAATAATGTGGGACAGATTGAAGTTTTGCGATCGAACACAAACAAGCAAACAATTAGTTAACCATAGTCTTAATAAGGTTTGACTTCATATGGTTAAAAGCAATATTAGGAAAGCGATATTGTCGGACAGATATCGAAGTATGACATCAAATACAAACAAAACGTTTTTATTAAGTTAATTAGATGAACAAAAAAAAATTAATTAAGAGTAGACATATATAATTGGCTTTGACCTCACTTGATAAAATGGTGAGATTTCTTTGATTAGGTACGCGTTAGCGACAAAATGATCACGACGTAGAACCTAATATCATATCTTTTGTATAACCTTAATATAATAATTTGAGTAGTTAATTGTCACAATTTAGGTTCCTTAACTACGAAACAATGCAAAAATAAAAGAAAATATAGGAAAATGAACTTTTGTATTCGATCCTAATTCTAGAATTATTAGCGAAAATGACTTAAGAAAAGAAACTATCTAAGGTAGGTTACGTCATTGTGATTGACCAAATCTACACATCTTTACTCTTAGTTACCTAATCATTTGGAAATTCAATTATTGGCCACTTTCATCGTCAAATCGACCACTAGTGCATTTTCTTCCTTTGGGACACCTTTCTCTTTAAAAAACGAACATAATTCGCTCTAATTAAATTTTCGAACCTAAACTGATCAAAAATTTGAATCTATTCAATATTTTGGTATTTAAATAATCGAAATTGAATCCGATCTAAATCGAAATATTTGAGATATCCGAATATATTATAATCAGATTTATATACTTAAATAAACTAGTTATTTTTGGATTTAATATCCAAAATTTATAAGATATTTTATATAAAAACAACAACTAAATTGTTTTATCTAAAAACTACGTTTTCTGTGAGATAAATACAGATTTCTTATGAAACTCTTTTGGGTTTTTGTTTATGTGATTTACATTATAGACCGACCTTATCTATCTTGATAACGTGGTCCCTCTATGATTTCATGCGTTTTCGTATGATACAAGAGCAATAATTAGGAGCAAAATACCATACTTTTTTTTTTTTTAAATTACTCTACATGGGCATTATATATTATAAGGTTTTTTATGTATTATAGTTCTGGTTAAATATTTTCAAGGTATCTAAAGTTTGTCCTAACGTGGTTACCTTATGTGCCAAGTACCATCTATCTTCACCACACAAGATCATATATATAGAGTAAATATAATCATTTTTTCTAAATGTGATAAATTTAACTTTCTACATAGAGTTAGTATGAGTTGATGAAATTACTATACTACTATTACTAACTAATAATACTCATACGTCGTGTGTATTTGTAGGCACATTAAATAAGAACTTTAGTTAGATCAAGGAAATGAATACGTACGAGGAGGGTGGCGAATGACGCGAAAGCGATGGTCTTGAAACGTCCGACGTAAGCGTCTGAGATAAAAGCGCCAACGAGAGGTGTGAGATTGGTGAAACCAAACCAAATGTTGATGACATTTGCAGCGGTGACTTGTTCCAAATGGAACACTCTGGTTAGATACACCATGAAGTTTGACAACAACCCAATCGTACCCAGTCTCTCGAGCGTTTCATTTCCTGTTTCAACCCATATATATTATTATACTTCTGTTTTCAAATTGGCAGAAAATAATTAACAAATATTTTGCGTTTTCAAAATATGGAAAATGAAAGAAATATTCATAAAAAGTTACAGTTTTTTTTTTCAAAAACTTAATGTTATAGTTTTCCTACCGTTTCGATTATACAGTGGTCAGATGGACGAGTGTCAAACATGATGGACGAGTGTCAAACATGAAGGACGATTGTCAAACATGTAATAAATGTAATATGAGATAGTTCTTAGGAGGAAAAAACATTAATACAAAATTAATCGAACATCACGGTTGAAAAGATTATACAACTCTCAATTCTTTCAATATTTTTTTCTTTTAAGAACAACAGTTGCGAGTTATGTAACTTTGCATTTTATGTGTATTATATGCAAGGACTTAGGCAAAACGTGATCTTGAAACGGCTAAATATATATGTCAATTAAGGGTGTGTATATACACTATAGTTCACCCAACAGCTCATAGTATCCAATAATTAAAATTAAGGAGAGGTTAAGGATTAGGTTAACTAAAAAATTAACCACGTCCACGAACCAAAAAAAAGAGAGGGATATATGTACCTAAAATGAACGTGACGGCTCTCCAGCCTCCAGGCTTTTTCTCAACCTTCTCAGCATCCGAAAAAGAATCCGGCGAGCTTTTTCGATTGGTCGAATCAACAGCATCCGTCTTCGGCTGCGGTGGTGAAGAACCGTCCCTTCTATCCATCAAAACTATCTCTAAGATGTATAACTATAGTCAAAATACTCCCACTTCGATTTAAAGTGCGAAATTAATGTTGGGAGATTTGATTTTCACTTTTTGAGTATATGTAAACTAATAAAGGTAGTCACATTAAGTGATTGAAAAATGTAGACCTGTACGCTTTCTCTCTGGTAGAAGCCTTTTGGGGATTAATGTGGAAGTGTGTGTACATGTGTATATATAAGAGAGTGAGGATATACAGATAATATGGTGGGTGTGGGTGATAATATAATAACACTATTTATTTTGTTATTTTTATTTAAAATTATTATAGAAGAAAATCTATTCCAGGGATATGTTTATTATAAATATAATGAATTTCTATTAGAATAGAAATAGATAAAGTATTAGATTTCTTTTTTAAATAAATATTTTACAAGTATTTATTAATTTTTTTTACAAATAGTAAAAATATATCGGAGATTTTGTTTCTTACATCGTACGTACTAGACTACTAGTATTGGTCAACGAATTGTGAACCTTCGATATCTTTTTTTTTTTTTTTTAACCTTCGATATCTTTTATTGACTAAAATGAAAATCTTCCAGATGAGAGGAAGATTTATCTGGATTCCGGAGGGTTCATCCTAGTCAAAAAATAAGAACCTTCTCTATTAATGTTTAAAGTAGATAATATACATTAGAATACAAGGATTAGAGATGGACACAGTAAATACTAACAAATTTTGTAATTTATTTCATATGTTATGGATATCTGATTTTCAATTTGTTTTTTCAGAAAAATATGGATATCTGAAACTAAAATATATGGATATATAATGATATTTACAAATGCTTATGGATGCAAATACTCTAGATGAACCAATAAAATGTGTTCTTAAATCATTTTACATGATATATATATAGAAAAAAATTTAAATAAATAGTGAACTACATGTCTTATAAATTTGAAACTTATTTAAGATAATAATAAAACAAAACTTAAGAAATATATTATAGCCTGAGAAAAAATATTTTGTTTTATTGATTTAATAATTTTGTAAGTAATAATGTGATTAGAATTTATTATAGATCATATGCTGGAATAATAAATATATAAACTTATTTATTTTACACTCTAAATTTAATCAAGACATATTAGGTATTTACATAACTACCAAAGTGGATCGGATATCCACTTTTTAAAATTTGAGTATTTTTATTTGCTTCGGTTTTTCATGGCTATTGATTTCTTTAGTTTTTTTCAAAAGTTTATGGAATATCTGAATTTCTTAGACAATCAAAATAAATATCAAATCGAATTTAATAGATAAATGTTCAGCTTTAGTAAAAATAGTAATATGCACACACGAGTTAAATTTGATGGGTATTGTCTGTGGATGTTTTCTTTTCTCACAAATTTTATGTATGTTGTCGATCAAATATGGTATGATATATGGGTTCAAATATGACATTTTATTCTTACCTGAAATTTATATGATATAAAATATATAATACTATTAAGGGATTGTTTTTATTCAGTTCCTAATAAACTTCTGATTTGACATCATGTTTTCCATTAATATTTTTTGGAATATAAGATATTGGAAAATGGTCGACAAATCAATATATATAATTTTAGTGATAAAACTCCTGATTTTTTTTAATCGAAAAAACCCTTCTACTAATATTTTATCGTAGGGATTTTTGTGATATAACCTCTCAAAATTTGAATTACAAAAAACCTCAATTAATTTTAACGTTTTAATTCTTCAACTTGTAAACCATTAATGTTTATCACCCTCCGTCTATAATTCGATAATGGAAAGTGACAAAACTTACCAGTTTGTAAGTTGAGAAGCTAAAATATTAAAAACTTAACTGAGGAATTCTGTTCCGATTAGAAAATATTTGAGGGTTTCAGCATCTGGACGTTGGACTTGGAGACGTCTTATGCAGCTTTGGCCTATGGCGAGACCTCTTATTTCCTGCAAACTGGGATTGGGAGGATTTGTTTATTCTGGAGCGATGATTGGAATAATCTAGGTCCATCTATTGATATTGCTAGAGATCTTGGTTTGATTGTTTTTGGAGTCCCTTTGACAGCAACAATTGAAGATGTATGCATCATCCTTTGTCACTGGCTCCTTCAGCGAGGGAGACACTGTTGGTTGTCCTGCTGCAACAATGTCTGCTTCCAGCTCCTCCTTCCTTATCTCATGAATCCCAGGACTTATTCCTTTGGAGAAATGGTCTCGTCTACACACCAGGTAAATTTCAAACTCAAAATGTGGAAATTTGTTCATCCTTGTTCTATTGTTTGGCTAATTGTAGAAGTTTTTGTTCTTATTGACAAAATGTTAGAATTGATATCCCAAAAGTTAGAAAAAAAAGGGTATTTGCATACCCATTTGCACATTGCAGTCCTATTATTTTCTATTTTGTACATTAGATACACAGATCACATCATATTAATTTCATTTGAAACTGATATGCTCTAAAAAATTAAGGGCTACTGTATTACATTTTGTTATTTACGTAGGTCTTTTCATGCTGATATTTATCAAAAGAGCTGGCAAGAGACATGCGACTTTGAAGATAATTGTTTTTCATCTTCTTTTTTGACTAACCGATATGTTTGCAAACTGTTTAACAATGCTAGTTGTTATACTTTTCAATTTTCACTCACAATGTCTTTGTTAGTTTTATGATTTGTGTAGCATTTAAATTTAAATTATTAGTAATTGATGAGCGAAACTAAAGAGCTGTGAAAAAAAAATTGAGCAAGAAACACGTGATTTGCAGTGAAGATTAAAAAATACATAGGATAGGGTTGATGTAACTGCCCACCAAGTTTTGAATACTCCACCATCTCCGGTCTATGTCGAAACCCCAATTATTGAAGTAATGATTTTCGCTTTTAGTTTATGAATCTTCATGAATAGATTTCGAAATACCCTTCCAAAGTCAAATTTCACATGAAAAGAAATAGGAAAATTCAGTTTCAAAAAAAAAAAAAAGAAATAGGAAAATTATACTGGCTAATATAGTACTATTGATGCATAATAAGAGGGAACAATTTATAATAAAATCAGAAATTAAAAGAAAATTAGGTGGTATAACCATGTTATAATAATTTAATAATACATGCATTCCTAATTACAAGCCTATATTGATAATATTATTTCTTTTTTTTTTCATTTGAAAATTCTTACGTATTATAACATTTTTGAACACTACATTCATTATTAATAAAGAAAACTTAGAAATCACTCAATATTTTATTTCCAATTATATAAATTTAATAATTTTATTTGGCTAATATATAGTTGTGGATTATATTTTAAATTATAACTTTTTATTTCAAGATATTTTTTAGGATAACAACACATTATATATATATATAGGAATTATATTTTTATTTTAGAAGAAATTGTAAATTTAGAATAATTCTTATTATTATGAATTTTAATCACTTATCTAATAAAATAAATTTAAATTCATTTTTATATTTTAGGTTAAATTATGTATTTTGTTCATTAAAGATATAACTGATATTAACCACCTTAGCTTTTAACAATAGTATAGATAGATAGATAAGAAAATATGATGATAATTTAATATTTTAGAAAATGGAAAAGATAAACATTCATTTTTCTTTTCTTTTTTTCTTAAAAATTCATCTTTCATTGAATATTACAAAGAGAAACACACACACACACACACACACACACACACACACACACACACACACACACACACACATATATATATATATATATATATATATATATATATCAGCATATATTAAAAATAGATTTTACAAAAATCAAGAGGTATAAAATAAGGAAAGTTTCCAAAATAAGATATTCCCTCTATTTCATAAGGAATGTCATTTTTGCTTATTAATTTTATTTCAAAATAAATGTCATTCTACATTCTCAATACAGTTTTTTTTTTATATTAAATTTCTTTCTTACCCTTATAAACAACCAATAGTTGTTTAGATATATATTTTTCATTTAAACAACTGTATAATAAATAAGAGTACATTAATATGTTTTATTGACATTTTAATCTGTGTGAAATATGACATTTATTCTGAAACAGAGTGAATATAAATTTACGAACAAGAGAGAATTATCAAAAATATTAATATTTTAGGATAAAAATCGGAATTGACTATTAGTCCCTCCTCAGACACAACTAACCCACAGTTTGAGATGTTTGATTTGATCTATCATATCTAATTAATTATATGAAAACCATGTCTATATATAGTATATACAGAAAACGTAGATGATGTGCGCTTATCAATCTCTTGATTACTTCCTCTTGTAAAATTAGAAAGCTCAATATTTGACACTTCACCTTGAAGCGTAGTTCTGCTATATATTGTAAACTCATGTGATTTAATAATCTTTCAGTCAAGAAATGTTAATCGATGATCATATATATAATTCTATTATCAACTTTCGAATATATATATATACACGTCCACTGTCTACATTTCCAACAAGAAAACCTACGAACTTGAGAGAAAGTACAAAACTATTCAACACACTTTGAAAGAGTATATACTGATCAAAAAGAGGTCGCTAGATCTCCTACTTTCTCACCTTAAACGCAGAGGTATCTCGAACCATGCGATTATCTGACATAGGTGAAGGAGACATAACTGCGGTTGGAGTAGATATCTTCGTTGTAGAAGTCTCAAGATGTTGTAAAGTAGACAAGACATCAGACATCTCCGGTCTCAGCTTAGCTTCTATGTTAAGACACTGCAATGCGATGTTTGCTGCTGCGCAAGCCCCTTTGTGAGGGTACTGTCCTCCAAGCTTCGTGTCCATTATCCTAAACACTTTTCTTCTGTCTACCAAATAAGGTAAAGCCCAATCTACTAGATTCTGCTCCACACCAACTTTCGATTTATCTACCGTGGGACGTCCCGAGAGTAGTTCGAGCAACATCACTCCAAAGCTATAGACATCACTCTTGGCGGTTAATCGGCCGGTTGCTATGTATTCAGGAGCTGCATAGCCATGAGTGCCCATCACTTGAGTTGACACATGTGTTCTATCTCCTGTTGGTCCTGCCTTTGCCAATCCAAAATCAGATAGCTTTGCATTGAACTCCTGCATGTACAAATTAATTTCAACAAATGGAAAAGTATTTCTAAAATAATTTAACAAAATTACAATGTTAAAGAAATCGCTAGAAGCTAATAAATTCCCCGGAAAACTTCTTTTGAAGTAATATAATAAATTTGGCAAAAAAAAAAAAGGTACTATAATAAACTTGATATTAAAAAGGATTTAATAGGTGCATGGTGTACCGCATCAAGAAGAATATTAGAGGCCTTGAAGTCTCGGTATATGACTTTAGCTTCATGTAGAAAAGCAAGCCCTCTCGCTGCACTGATGGCAACTTTCATCCTTGTCTTCCACGGAACTGGATCTGCATTTCCTTCAGACACAAGCAAGAAGAAAAATCATAATTTAAATATAAACATAACTTGAATGTAACAACTTCAGACACAACCATCGATGAAGCTACTCACTTCTAAACAGATGATTCTCTAGGCTTCCTTTGGGCATGTACTCGTAAACCAAAAGTCGTTTCTCTCCCTCTATACAGTATCCAATTAGCTTCACAAGATTCATATGATGAAGCCTTCCAAGATAATGAACCTCATTCTGAAAATCCACCAACACTTTGATTATACTTTTATTTGAATTTGATTTTGTTTAATAAACTTACCAACCACTCTTTGTGGCCTTGAAACCCTTCTGATTTAAGTTTCTTGACTGCAACAACCATACCGGACCCTGGTTTGGAAGGTGACAACGAGTGTTCACCAATCCAACCTTTATAAACATAACCAAAACCGCCTTCACCTATAAGATTGTTGGGTTTGAAGTTACTAGTTGCGGTTTTGAGCTCGGTGAATGCAAAGGCCTTTAGTGTTGGAGAAGGTAAGAGCTCTCCTTCACTTCTTGGTGTCTGAACTGACCATGAACTAGTGAAGCTTCTGTTGCTATAAGAGGGTATTATGAGGCTTGGGAGTCGAGATGGCTGACTAGGTTTAGGGGAAATTCTCGATGACCCTATTGTCACCAAGATCAAAAATTTCAGTTAGATGAAACTTTAGTTGGGAACTAAATGAAAATATTATAAGCTTTCATGAAATTAAAGAAACCTAGGATCAAATACCCATCTTAGTTTTTCATTATACTAACTCGAAGTTTGAGAGAGATAGAAGAAAGAAAAAGAAGTGTGGTTCTGTTACAAACCTGCGAAAGAACTTTCTCTGTTATCTACTCTTGCAGGAGAATCCAAGCAATTACCCATTAGAGAGATCACTAAGACAACACACTAATAATTCGTATAAGAAAATTGAAATCGAGGTTGCTTGTCGGATTAAGCAATAAGATTTGAATTTTTATTGATGTCTGAAGGAGAGAAGAAACAGAGAAAATTACAACAAGAAATAGAAGATGATAAAAATAAAGATAAAAGACAAGCAAAGGATTTGTGTGATGAAAAGTCTTCGTCTGTCATTGTCGTTGTCGTTGGTCAACACCAAAGACGTGTGCACCAACCACCAGTGGCGGAGCCAGAAATATTTTTGACCGGGGTCATAATATATAAATTTCATATTTGAATTAGATATATATATATATATTATTATAACAAATTTTTATTTTACAAATTAATGGAATTATATGAAAAGTTTTACATAAATTAGTGGTGTCAAATATTAAATTTTAACTAAATGTTACAATATTATTTAAAAAAATATACAATAAAATTTTTTTTACCCAATTGTACTGGGGTCAAGTGACCCCATATGTCACTCTTTACCTCCGCCCCTGCCAACCACAACTAGTTTGGTCTGTCGCACTTTCTAATATTCATAATCCCATGGAAATTACTCGTTATGTAAATAGTGGTTTATTCTTTTGATTTTTTGAGCTTTGAGCTTTAAATTTTATAATACATTTTCAACAAATTTAATTTTCATTTTCTAGTGTGCCGCTTTTTAAAACCCAAAGTAAGTTCTACGTATGATGTGCATGCAATTGGGGGAGTGATTATTAAAGTATATAAAGAGAAGAAAACATGAAGAGATTGAATATTTCTTTAGGAATTATGGGTTGAAGTCAATCTACCATCACCAAAACGTATTATTCCTTTTCGTCCAAGCAAAACTTGCAATTTTTTATCCAAAACTTTGACATCGTGCATCTTTCACGTCCAGACGTCATTTAATCGATTACTTTTCCTCTGTCTTGCATACGCTCACCCTATGATACTAGGCTTTCGATATACACTTTGACCCAATAGCACCTTTTCAGTGTTACATAACTTACATTTATAAGCCCATACTGAAGCCTCAACTGTTTCTGTTGTTTTCTACAAAAACATTGAACCCACAAATCATAACTCCTATATGTCTTACGAAATATTCATCTAAAGTGTCATCAAAGTAAAAAAGATAACTACATTAAATAATTGAAAATGTTAAAATAAATGAAACTTATTTATTAAAATGCTATAAACCATAATATTTATTTTGACAGTATGTAAGAAAATTAAAAAGAAATGATAATATGTGATGACATGTATAAGAATTAGTATAATTCATATTTAATTAGATATTATATTAATTTTCATAACATTTTCAAGTTTAAGACAAATAAAAATTATATTCACCAAAATGTTTAAAAAAATGTTCTCTGCATTCGAAGTTAGAAGCACTTGGTTGCACAATGAAAATTATATTACATCATTCAACCTTTCAGAATTTTGGATTGGATTTCAAATATTTGATCTCTATAATTGAGAAACTTTGATATGATTAAAATTTTCAACAGGATCAAAAGAGATATCAGCGTTACAAAAAAAAAATTCATTTTTTCAAGATATGCTATATACCTCGGATTCATAATGCAATTCATAATTCATTCGTTGGAACTGTAAGATTGTTTTATAAGGATTTTATTTATGTTGGTGTTCTGTTCCGATCTAATTTTTCCATGTTACTTATTTGAATGATAGAATAGTTTTTTATGCTAAAAAATATTAAAACATGTGGCAACGTGAAATGGCAACGAAAGATCGTTTGCTAACACTTAAACAAAGTGTAAAACATCCCTTTTTTTAACTACCACTATCTTTCATGTCATAGCCGGTCACATGCATCCCATCTCTCTTATTCCCTTTCCTTAGAGCATGCACATTGGTGTTTCTCTCCAATGAATCCTTAGAATTTTTTTATTAATTTTTTGTACTTTTTGAATAGTTAAGGATCTTAATCCTTTTTAACGTCCAATGGTGTTCTCCAATCCGGAATCCTTAGGAATAAAATAATAATTATTTTTGTAAAACTAAAAATTGAAATTTTATTTATTATATGATAAAATATGAAAATACAACAATTTTATAGAGAGAAACGTACTCCTTTACGAGAATGAGAACAAAACTGTCAACACCACTCGAGAACAATGGTATGTCTAAAAGAATCTATCAGGACAAAACTCTGTTTTCAACAACTGAAGAGAGCAAGAGAGAGAGCTTTGTTTCATGGATCAGAGTAAGTAGTCTGATACAGTTTTAAACCGAAGAAAGACAGAGAACAAAGTAAATAAAATCAGTTGGTCTAGTGTGAGGCAAGTACATCACTTGACACTCTGTGTTGCTCCTTTTCACCCTGCAAAATATGAATATTTTCAACATAATACAGAAAGACATAACATTTTATTCAAACTTTGCAAGACTTAACCGATATTTGAGGAGGAAATGATGAAGAAAAATTGAAATCTCGAGTTTAGCGAGATCATTTCCTGGACACACATGGCCTCCAGCACCAAAAGGAAGGAAGGCACCAGCTTTTGGTATAAACCCCTTCTGAAAAAATCACAACAATACAACGTTAGTTTTTCCTTGCTTTGGATCGAACAACAACACAAGATGAGAAAACTAACTTACATCCCATCTACAAGGATCAAATTTTTCTTGGATCCGGCTAGACTTCAGGGTCCATGTGGACATCCCTAAACCATCCTCTTACTATCTGTTGACAATTGCAATAGACTAATATAAGACACCAAAACCATACCTGCGACAAAAACTCCATTTGTCTGGTTTCTTTCAGAGTAAGACCCTTTTGTCCAAACCACACATGTCCCTTGTTCAACCCAAAGCGACTGAACAGCAAGTCCAACGAAAGAAAGAAGCATCATCTCCATGGCATTTCTCAAGATCAGTCTCCATCTTTGCTAGCTCTTCACCATCTGAGAAAACTATATTCAGATCGAAGATGATTGGCCGAGAAAGAACTACAAAGAGTAACAACACATGTTAAAAGAACCCCCTGAGAAGAATAATACCTAAACATTCCTTTCCTCCCCCATTGATCTTCACTTCCACAGCTTCACTAACTTGTCATGACTAGCTGATGCAACCAAACCAGTCGCAGTTGAAACAGCCAATGACGCAATTAGCCCTTCGTGAGCAGGCAATGCCATCGTCTTGTTCTCTGACATGTTCCATAGTTCTAAAGACTGCAACATACATACAAGTTTCACTAACTTTAGCAGAACAGAACCAGACTTATTCTTCGGACCAAAATGACATCAAAATTTACCTGGTAACAACCAATTACGAGTAGCGAAGGGTAAGTAGGATGGAAAACACAAGACTGGAATTTATTGCCATTGCAGCTTAGCTCATGAACACATTCTCCTTCACTACCTGTCCCAAGCGTCCAAACTTTCACCATATCTTCACTAACCGTTGCCAAGAAGTCACCAGAAGGATCCCAGCAAACCGAGTTTATCGGATTAGCATGGCCCTGTACAGAGGAAATAGAGTCTAAAACAAGTATCTATGTCACAATATAGAATAAGTAAATTTTTAAACACTAAACCTGCAAAGAGTGTCTACAAGCTTGTGTCTCAACATCTAATACAGATACAACATTTGCTGATGAAGCTGCGAGATACTTTCCAACACGTGGTTGGAACCTTATCTGAGTGCTACCACCCTGTGAAAGAAACACAAAACTAAGTAAAAGCAACTCGAAATTGGCATTGAAGAGACAAAAAGAGATCTAACCTTGTACACTCTTGTGCAACTTCCATTGTTGATGCTCCAGTACCTTATTTTTCCATCATTGTCACATGAACATATGAGATCATCCTTGTTGGGATGGAAGTCAAGTGACGTAACCATAGAAGAATGTCCAATGAAATTACGAAGAGAGTAACCTTTCTGCAAAGTAGATTTGAAATAAACAAACACTCGTGCAGAGATTAAGGTGTATGAAGACGACGACGAGTATCATGTATCAACGAAGCTGTGTCTTCTCTTCTTCCTTCTCTTAGAATTTTTGACAGAGACAAAGTAATCAAATGAACACTTACCAAAACTGAAAACAAGATCCGTGAAGAGTAACAAGGAGGAAAACGACCAAGCCATGTCGGTATCAAAGAGGGGTTTGAGAAACCTTAATCGATTGAAAACCCCCAATCGAAACCATCCCCAAATCGATTCCAAAACAACATAATCGAACCCTAAATCGCGAGGAACATCATGCAAGATCCCCAAATTGAAACCCTAATCGATTACATCTATAAATCAACAACGGAAAGAGAGGATTTACCATAATCGAAATCGCTTCTACAATCGCCAGAGCTTTTTTTTGTTTAACTTAGTCGTAAATGGTTTTTTTTTTTTCTGACAAAACCCAACCCGTAACAATCACGAACCAACTAAAACGTGACACGTGGCTAAGGATCAACGAAAATAAATCCTTATTCACGTATTGATCCTTAGTGATTTTGGGTTAGATAATATTAAAAAAAATGCAAAATCCAATGGACCAGTGGTTAAGGATTCCCACGTTCCTACCGTTGCACATGGTCTTATAAGTTATATCACTATATTTTTATTTTCGCTAATATGAACATTTTAGAGAAAGAAAATAGTATGTACACTTTCTGCAGAACATAGACATTCTAACAATTTTTACTCAGCTTAATGCATAACATAAATTCTTTTTTTGTAAAATGCTAGATATTATATTATATTAATTATTTGATAGAAATACAAAGACAACTTGTAACGAAGTTAAAGAAAAAAAAAAAACTTCTAACAAACACCCAAGAAAACTAATTCTTAAAGCAATAGGATGGAGAAAACGAAGCAGGTGAGGCCCTAATTATAAGGAGCATGAGAAGAACATAAAGACATATAATCGTCATGAGCTACCAAGAAATTGGGCCACCCTCAAAAACCTAGAAACACGGCTATTGCAGTTTTTACGAAATCAAACCACTTGAACCTGGAAGTAGAACTCAAGCTCGAAGCCTCAAACCATTTGTGCACAGAGTTTTATATGTTTTCCATTGTAGTATATGTATCAACAAATAGAAAATATATTAGCTTTTTAAAAAGGTCACAAACAAATGTAATTAATACCCAATTGGCAATTTCATGAATACATCTCTAAGAACGTTGATCTTTGAGGAATGTTATATGCTTAGACGTTCCATCACATATAAGATTTTTTTTCTAATAAGTATTTGGAAAATATATATGTGTATATATGACAGTATAAACGAAATGATTGATCGTTCGTTGTATATAATTTAACGAAAAATACATACATCGTGACCTTATATACTTTTAATTGATTTTCCTCTGACCATCTTTTACCGGATGTGAGTAGTTAATAATGAACTTGAAGCAATAAGCACATCTCCATATAGCCAGCTACTCTTTGCGGGCAATTCTTGTTTTGTTATAGTCGCACTATAATTATATATTTCATTCGATTTCATATTAGTTGTCGTTGTATACTGTTCAATCATGAGTATCTGGATCCTCGAATCTGGTTTAGATCGGATCTTGTCAGGTCCATATCTTCCGGGTCCTAGGTATTTCTATTTTTTTGGGTCAGTTTTGGATCGGGTCTGTTGGTTCGGATATATTGTCGGGTCGGTTCGGGTATTTAAGACCCAAAAAAGATCTGAAGGACCCAAACTAGATCCAAAAACACCTGAAAACTTTAAAAATGCCCGAAGAACCGCAAAAAATATCTGAAAGTTTATCCAAAATCAAGCTCAATGCAAAAAATATTCGGAATTTTACCCCGATACCCAAATTATATTTTTTGAAAATCTAAAATTTTACCTAAAGCCTAATATTATACCCGAAAATCCAAATCTGAAACTTTAAAAATTACTTGAATTATCAAAAATATAATCAATCACCTAAATATACCTAATATATACAATAATTTGTGGGTACTTCGGGTACCCGATCAGGTTTCGAGTAGGACCCGGACCCGAACCGAGACCCGCGGGTCCAAACAAAAAATATCCAACATATACTTTAGCATGGACCCGAACCCGGACATGAACTTGTATTTTTGGGTCGGTTCTTGTTCGGGTCTTCGGATCTGGATAAAATGCCCATGCCTAATTTTGTTGACGAATTTGTAAATTTACAAATATATAATTTTTTGTATATATTTGAAGCTCATTTCGTTGTACATAAATGTTAAAATTATTGAGTTTTTAATGGGCGATTTTTAGTTGGACGTTTAATGAGAAATAAAAGGAAGGAGATCGATGTTTTATAATTTTCTTAAACATATCAGGGGAAAAACCCAAAAAAAGATTATGCTTTAATAGTATAGATTTTATGTTTTTAATGCATATATTTGTCAAATTTTCTAGTTTTATCTCTATTTTCTTACTTCATTAATTATCAAATAAAAATGGACTAATGTATTAAATAGAGATAAAAACATAAAATTTAATTGTTTTTAATATGTGACATATAAATTGAAATGGAAGAAGTATAAAATAGTTGAAAATTCATGTTGGCATCTGATACTGTCATCAAAATGCCAAAATAATAAATAAATTATATTATCAGAAGAGATTACAACAGAAATGAGGAATTAATATCCAGCAAATCTGCAAACGATTAGATTAAGGACATAATATCCAACCTATTACAAGCTTGATCTCTCTCTCTCTCTCACCACCACTGTCACATGATGGACATACATGCTAATTAAGTTAATTCGTGAGCTAAAAATAGAAGAATTAAAAATGGTGGGGCTAGAAATTTAAATTGGGGCATAATTAAGGGAGGTATTAAAACCATCTTAAAACCATAAGATTTTAGTTTTAATTTTTTTATCTAAAAAGTTCACCAAAAATTTCTAAAATCATTTGAAAATTTCACAACTTAAAAATATTTTTAATATCAGTAAAATTTATTGTATTTTATGAAATGTTAAAGCTCAATAACAGTAGATTTTAAATGAATTTTTGAAATTTATCATTGAATAACAGTTGATTTGTCATTTTAATACAAATCATTTAAAATTTTCAACTGAATACACCCTCACCTAATAATTCATAGAAAATTGCATTACTTTGTAAGAAATCAAAGGGTGGATTTTCACCCTCCCTCCATAAGGTGCATCTGAAATTCATAGAAAATGTTATTACTCTGAAAAAAATCGATGGGTGCACTTCCACCTTGTCTCAATAAGGCGCTTATTCTTTTTGCAAAAGAAATAAGGTGCATTTGCCCTGCTTCTACATAACATGTCTGATGTCTCAGAGTTATTTTGCTTCAGTTTGATCCTTGATTATAAGAAAACGCTCTGAACTTCTAGATACATAACCACTAAAGATGTACAAATAGTGTCATGTCGATATAGTGACGTTTCTGAACGTAACTGAATGGATTTGACCCCTGAGTTTTCTATCGACACAAGACCCAGCTCTCCTGTCTATATGAAGTCTTGATTCTGATCATTAACGTGAATAGAATTATTAAATATTTGAACACATTAGAGCATAATCATCATTGGTTGATATAGCTAATGGAATACCTCTTAATTATAATAGTGATAATTAATCATAAATAAATAAGTTAAACATAATAAATGAAAATATACTAGTAATAACATGTCAAGTGGCCAATTTCTAAAGAATCGTCTCTTTAGGAATGATCGATTCTTCTTCTTTTTCTTCTTTTGTGTTTCTCTCTCTTTATTTTGATTTATTTATCACTATTTTCAGTTAGAAATCCAATGAAATATTCATTGTTGTGGATACTCTTACAAAGAAAACTTTATTAGGAAAGGGAAAACTAACAATCGATCGTTTTATTAAGTTTAATTAGTTAGAGCCTGCATATATTTCTCAATGAAGTTTCTCAAAATATACTTTAATACTATGCAATTCTTCCGTGCATGTGATCAAAATAATATATTGTAATAATTTTATTAACATTTATTTCAATTTTAAATGATTTTTGATTTATATGTATGATTTCTTTAAATATAATTGTGTTATTTTCATAGACATATAATTTTAGATATATGATACATTGTTGGTTTAGTTGTTATATGGGTATATTGGCTTGCGTTTACTTCTCCAAAGATAGATCAAAAATTTTATTATTTTTGTCATTTGCATATAGTTTGGTTACTGCCTTAGATTTGTTTAAGATTATGTATAACTTGATATATGTTTGAAAAATCAAATAATAATAAACTAAAGTGTTGATCTATTCAGAATACTTTAATAAATATAACTCATAATCTTATTAAATATCCATATCTAGAAATTTTATAAAAGAAATAAATTATAACAATTGGTTAATATTTCATTTTAATTTATTAAAAAAAATTATATCATTTTTTAATTTATATATATGTGGAAAATAAAACAATATGGTATGTTCTATTTAGACATTATATTTTGGGTGTATAAATTTAGCTTAGTCCATTTACTCCTTTGTGGGTATATTTAGCATATAACATTTGTATAATATATATTGAAAATTTTTTAAATAATATTAAATTTAAGAATTGGTTTGAGTATTATTCTTTTGTATTGGGTTGTAAAAATATACAGAAAAAAAATTGAAAAAAAATAAACACATTAAGAAATATAATAAAATGGTAATGTATAATATTTTAGTTCATTAAAAGTATCTTGAGTATGTTATTTTAAAAGTTCTTCAGTAATTATTTGATGAAAATAGTCTTGTAGAAAAAAATAGTTTCTTTTCTATATGTTATGTTGCTTAAAAGTTTACAAAAAATATTATTTGATATTTTAAAAATAAATATCTATTTTCTGATTTTTTTGGAGAAATCAAGTTATATTATTATAATATTAATTTTTTTAATTTTAGAATAATATATATTATATTCGTATATTAAAATTAAAAAATATTTTTATTCAAAATAAATAAATATCTCACACTAGTAATTACAGATGGTTTTAGTTTATTAAATATATGTGTTTATGTTGTTTAAATTATTTTTTTGTAATCATATGAGAAAATAGATGGATGCAAAGAAATAAATTAATTTTTAAAAGGGAAACAATTTTTTATATATATATTATTTCTGAATTATCACTTTTTATGAAATCACACTGTAATATAACACAAATTTTTGGTTTAAATTTTAGAAATGTTTTCTTTTATATTATATACATTATTTTAAAATATGTAAATAAAAATAATTAAAACTATATCTAGCTGGCACAAATTATTAAGGTGAAATATTAACATGATTACGATATATATGAAATTGATTACTTTAATAATACTATAAAAATCAGAAAAATATTAACTATTGAAAGGATAACAAATATAAATTTTATGCATATTCTAGAGTCTCATGAGAAACATGTTCTAACTTCCTTTCTACTTTTTTCTCTTTCTCTTTTTCATTTTTGGGAGAGATCTAATGAGATTTTTTTTTTGTCTGATGAATTATGTTATTACAAAATATGAGAAAAATCACAAAGATGATATTATAATTGACAATTATATATGAGGATCTAAGTCTGACTTCATCACCCTGAGACGTCTATAAAATCCATAGACGTCTATAAAATCCATTTCTGACGAAAACTTCTTGCGTTATACTAAAGATCTCTTAATTTTTTTTCTCCTATTTTCTGCATAATTTGCTTTTTCCAAATATTGAAATTCAGATTTTTTTGGTGAATAAACTACATAGCCTGAGACTCGAACCTAAGGCCTAGATGTAGAAACCTTTTAAACCATGACCACTAGACCATGGTGCTTCCACATCTAATAAGATATTTACAACTGTGCATGCTCTCAGTTCTCATCTCACTTTCATGATATAGGTTTACAGTCTTTTGAACAAGTTATTAAAGAATTGCTAATATATAAGAAGCTTTTTATATTGAAACTTTTAAAATTTTACATTATATGTACGTGATGTTTAAGTATTGAAATTGTATTACTATAAAAATATCCTATAAAGCAAAGAGTTTTAAAATGCAAAAGTTTATATATCATAAGATATTTATAGTAGGTATCGTACTCAAAGAATAATGTACGTCACTATTCTTTGATATAGGGTTAATCAAAGAGCCCCATGCAGACAAGGATGTCCACTTATAATAGTACAATTTATATATAAGTATATATTGCTTGGAAGAGATGAGAGTGAG
Source organism: Eruca vesicaria subsp. sativa (assembly GCA_932364175.1). NCBI lineage: Eukaryota > Viridiplantae > Streptophyta > Magnoliopsida > Brassicales > Brassicaceae > Eruca > Eruca vesicaria. The sequence goes on along the minus strand of CAKOAT010051821.1, from coordinate 33,625 downwards.
CAAAACATTTAAGTTTAGTTGAAGCATCCAAGTTTACAAAGGGTCCATTAACCAAAGAAGCAAAGCAAAGTGAACCAATAAAAAGGTTAGCTAAAAGAACGTGAACCTTATAGAAACGAAGAGGATATTTCTATCGCACCGAATAATTTCGTTTTATTTTTATTTTAAAATTCTTATAGGTATATTGGAGATTAGCTAGAGTATCCAAACTTATCATATAAGATGAAAGTTCAACTGTAGACACTTAAAAATAAAAAGAGTTATAGTATCATCTGCAAGGTATTTTTTGCAAGAGTTATAGTTCATAATTTCTTTGCAGCATGGACTAGAACATCTATCAGTCTTTTCTCTTTAGCCGGTATCGAACTTGTGATTTTTAAGGGGTTGAAGTTTCCTCTAAATTAAATCGAATGTATTCTTAAATGGATCATTCAAATTCGAATTGACAAGTTATATTAATGATGTGATTTTTAAAAAAAAAATCAAACCTAATGAAAGTGACAAAGTCACATTATATTTCAAACTGATATATTATTCTAATTGCCTTGTTCAAAATTCTAGAGTGAGTTGCACATCTCATTTATCTTGAAGCCACTACTTTTTAGAGAGAAGGGAACCAGCGACGTCCTGAAATTATGTATGGACCTACGACTCCTCGTATTTATGGCGACAATTTTTTTTTTTTGCGTCAGTGTCGCTAAAAGCAGTGTTGGCATCAGTATCTCCACATCTTTAGGTCCCGAAAAAAAATATTAACTATTTTTTGTTTTGTCGCTTGCGTCTAAATTTTGAAGAAGCTTATCTCTTACATCATGTCTAGTTACAAAAATAAAGATAGGTAGCTTAATTGATTTATTTGAAACATATTTATTCAGTGGAATTTTAAACTCTTATCATAAAAGAGAATCGATTTCTGTAAGAGATTTGGAGAAGTTCAAAAAGTGTCGGCCATTTGGCTGTGGAAAAGGAAAAGGGGTTAAAAGAGGAAGAGTCGATTAAAAAGGGGAATGACAACTTTCCAACGCCAAATTGTTTGCTTGCTTGCTTGCTTTCTTCCAACTCTATTTGTCCGTTTCTTCTATCTCCATTGGAATCTGCGTGTCTATGCCTCTTGATGTTTCCCTCTTATTTTACAATGTCTTCTAATTAATTGACTATATATAACCTGAGGAGGACATATGATAATGATATTCAGATGATGATATATCAGATCCAAATATTAAATATTAAGTCAGCTCCAACGCTGATATTTCATATAATATTTAAGACATGTTGTTTGTTTCGATTCGATCCAAAAATTTAGATATTAATATAACTTCAAATCAATTAACAAAATGTGATATTCATAATAAACAAAATAAATTACAAATATTATTTATTAGAAAATCGGATATCTGACCGGTATATTTATAAATATGTAATTTATTAATTGTATGTACAAACCATTATATCTATACATATTTTATGATAGAGTTTGGTTAATTTTTATTTTAAGTTGTTTTCAAATTTTTATTTTGGATTATTATATATCCAGTTTCACTTTTATGTTCAGTCAAATGTTAACATTTGAGTTTTCTTATTAGACTTGTTAATATTGATTTTTCTTTTCTTTATGATTTATAATAAAGATAGTAATTTGTTAGTATGCTATTATTATTTTAAATTTTAAATTGTTATTAATAAGGTTTGTTTATCTAATTTTAAAGTTATATTATTGTTATATTTAAATATAATTATCAAATCGAATAATCTATGAATATTTAAAAAACTCCTAGATATTCAAATTTTCAGATATTTAAAAATTTCTGGATCGAATGAGATCATAAATAAAAATACACGTTTGGGACGGAATGGATACTGAAAATATTGATATTCACTATGTGCTCATACCTAATTTAAGGTTTGATACAGTCTCTATACGATGTGAATGTTTTTAGGGCAACATTCATGAAAAATTTAACATGTCTCTCAGAAAACCAAGATATTCATATTTTGATTATCTAATTATATTTTATTTTATAAAAATAAATTAATAAACACAACACATGAAGATGGTGTTGCATGAGTCTCTTATAACTTTAAGACCCTTAAATACTCCTCTTTTTAAGAAAATTTCATTGGTTTATTCATATTGATAATTGACAAAAACACTCTTTTTCTTTCTTTTTAATTGTTTTTAATATTTTAGTCTTGAAAAAATTTCTTAGAAACTTTCAAATGAAGATGGTCTTAAAACTTCTATTTACAAGATATTTTAAAAGAAAAGAAGCACGTGATGATATTATAATTGTAAGAAAAGGAAAATAAAGAAAAAATAGGGTTATGAAATTAATGGTCTGCTGCACCCTGCATCCTAAATATCGTACGTCTTCTGTAAGGTCTTGTGATTAACTCCTTTAGATTTTGTCCCATCATTTTTTTGGGTTTTTAACCCTGTCGACAGAATCATGACATATGCAGAATTTAATTTCATGGATTTCAAAAATCTTAATAATTTGCTACATTGAGATTGTCCTTTCATTGTGTATTTTTCCCACTTCTGAATATGCAGAATTTATTTCATGGATTTTAAGAATCGTAATAATTTCCTCAATATATAATTTATTTTTTGGTCAAAAGACTCAAAACAATTTCCTCCATATATATTCTCCTGAAAATGGTTGTGCCATGATGATATATATACTTTTACAACTTTTACCCATCTTTTTACATTTCATTACTCAAAACAAAAAATAAAAAAAAAATCTCGGGGGCGTCTGGTTGCAAATTTCGAAGTGAACTAATGATAGATTCTTATACTGAAACATGCATGCATGGGTTGTTCTTTATGATCAAAATTAAAAACAAAAACAATAGTAGTATATATACTTTTTTAAAAACAGGTCGACCAATTTCAATTGTACTGTTGCTGATCAAGCCATGGCCAAAAACCAGAATGGTCATCCATTGCACATAACATGTTACTGATACTGTTCTCTTCTTTAACCATACACTGTCCTGATGACGAGTTTTGTAAGAATTGCATCCTCGTTGTGGTGGCTGGCGACGGCGGGAAGAAGTGTCGACCAACAGTTTGCGTTGGCGGTGGGTGGCCAGCGGTTATTGTGCTTTCTAGTGATGGAGGCGCCGTCGAGATATCAAGTCTGTGATTATCGGAGCTATTGTCGCTTCTGTTACTGCAAGACCCTTCTGTTTCTTTGTTCAGATTTATAGATTTGGTCTGTTCTCTATTTTTTAATTCCATTATCTGTATTTAACAAAACCCATCAAGATTCAAAAGACAAAACAGAGTACTGTATAATGTGATAAGAATTAGAAAGCTATTGTTGCACACAAGAGGGAAGAAAAGAAGAGATATATAGTGATGTTTGAAAAGCCATTAATCATGTCCAGTTTATTAACCCTACTTGAAAGCAACTCCTAATCCCAATAATTATTAACAGAATATAAACTTTAAATCGTTAAATTTTTCAGAAAATATATATTTTACAATTAACAAGAAAGCATAATAGAAGGTCAATCTCTAAACACTAACGAAAACTGAGCAAAAAAAAAAAAACACTAACGAAATTATGAGATTATCCAACCATATAAGCTTTGATCTTTCACAATTCTAGAAAGAAAAGAAACTAAAATATTTAGCTTTCAGAAACAAAAGAAACTAAAATATGAAAAACTAAAGTACTAAATCTTTTAACCCTAATTAAATTAAATACATAAAACAACTGAATTTTATTCTAATCTTTAATAAAATTAAAGAAAAATTATGAGATTATTTACCTCAGTTTGGAGTTTCTGATTGTGAGTTTGAAGAATATCGTTTTCAGCTCTAAGGGCATCGAATTGTCGTTTAAGAGTATCATAATCTTTCTCGAGCTGCTTTGTTTTCCCGCGAGCTCTTCTGTTCTGAAACCAAATCGCGATCTGTCTAGGCTGTAAACCTAAGGCACGAGCCAGTTGCATTTTCCTCTCTGGTTCAAGTTTGCTTCCAAGCTCGAAAGTCTTCTCCAGTGCTTTCACTTGCTCCATGTTCAATCTTCTCTTCTTTTCTCCCATCTGAGACCCATCATCTGAATAATCCTCTTCTAATGTTTGCTTACCTATAAACGAAGCAAATCCTGAAACAGAGCAAACACAGAGTTTACAAAACAGAGGAAATCATGAGTAACTGTATGTTTGATATTGTATATACCATGGAGATCTTGAGGCATGGAGCAAGAGGGAAGGAGTGGTGCAAAAGATGGAGATTGTTTAGGATGATCGTTTTCGTAAGAGGTTTGGATCATGAAATTTGAAGGGAAGAAAGACATTTCATTATTACAAGACATTATCTCCTGTTTTTGAAACAGAAGACAAGATACTGTTTGCTTAAGCTTTGCTCAAAACTCTTTGTACGAGTCCGAGAATCAAATGGAAAAAGAGAAGAGCAACAAAAGATTGTGGAGTGAATAGGCTTAGACTATGCCACTTATGGTATTTGTGTTCTTCTTTTTTGGTTAGATTTATATAGGAAGGCTGATAGAGAGAGGGCCTTTAAGCTGAAGAGGGATACAGAAATGAAAATTAACTAGAACAAATGGAATAAACTTAATTTAAATTAAACCAAAAAACATAAGTTTAGTTGCCTCGAGCTATGCCAGAGAATCAACAAGAGGTAAGACTAAATGAGGTTAGATTAATCGTATGTTTACATTATTATCGAAATCTATACAGTAAACGTAAGATCAAGAAATAAAATAGTGGCTTATATTTTTGTTTATCTTTAATGATTACAATGTTTTGGATTCGTAAACTCGTACATCTCTTAAAACGAAAGTTCAAACCGAGTAATTTAATATTTGGAAAACAGACTAATTCATCATTAGTATTCATGTTTTTAACTGGTAGACTGATACTCAACGAGACTTGAACATACAACATCTAAAAGCAAAATACCGCATAATCTGTAATTTTAACTAGCAAACTAATTTATCATTTTGTTTCATGTTCTTTTTGTTATTATATAAATCTGCATAATACATGTTGACAAAAAAAATGTAACATGAATACTAGAGATTTTTTTGCATATTTAAGGAGAATTGTGACAGGATTACAGCTTGCGTAGAATGGGGAAAAGATGAAATAAAGAGAATAAAAAGGTGAGAAAAGAAAGGACTCTTCTTTTCCCCTTGGGAGGGACATGCAGAGGTGTTCTCTCTCATTCATCACACTTGTCCTTTGATCTTTATCTAATTTCTCTTTCTCATATTAGATCTGTCCATTTTCATGAATCAAATGAGATGGGTCCAGTGATCATCTTAAATCGTAACTATCAAAGTTGTCCATCTCTCACTCTAACTCCAAATCAAGATCTAATTACCATATAGTTTGTTACTACTTATTGATTCCCTAGTTCAAAATAAATCAATCAATATTGGTAAGGGAGGTGGCTAGTGAACGGGTCCACAGTTGATCCTATTTCCTATGTATATACACATGCTAGTACTTCAATATACCTAGACGGCATGGCGGGTTACCTAAACTCATATTAGAGATTCCAAACCAAAGCCTTAACCATTAGGAGCCGCAAAAACAGTTTTAAACAAAGCGTAGAGGAAGAGATCATCAATCAATTACGAACCTAAACTTGTTTTGTTTTGACTTCTTCTAAATAGTACATGTATGTTCTACGTATATCATGGTCGGAACAACAAATTTGTATTTCATATAGGAAATTTTAGGTCTTCTATGTTCAAACTAAAAAAAAGTAGGTCTTCTCTATATGATTCTGGCACATCACATCTGATCTCAAACGTACGAGCTTTAACCTAACCTACATATAGCAAGACATATACCTAACTGAAACAAGGAATCAACATTAATGATAATGATGTGTGTGTAGACTATTACTCCATCCGTTTCAAAAATAAAAATCAAAACAATATAAAAAATATAAACACATAACGTGTTATATGTTACAAGGCTTATGCACACATGAATGCATTATGCATAATGCATGTATAGACAGATGTATAAAATAAGGTACGTGTGGGAATTTAGGTTAAGAGGGAATAAACAAACAGAAATACTGTTTAATTTAACCCACATAATAGCTGTTGAACCTTGTCCCTACTTCCTTTCCTCTTCCATTCCTTTTCCTAATCTATCTTTTTCTTCATTTCTTTTTCCCAACACCCCTTGTGCCGTTTTATCGATCAGTTTATCATAATACTATTCTCAGACAACATTAACCACATAAACATAATTATTAACATTTACGCTCCATTTCACTTTATATTAAGATTCCCCTAATCATTACTTATTAGAGTATTTATCCATCTATCTGACATGCACATCTGCAATCAAATTTAAAATTTCGGTATGAAAGTACTTACTCCTTACGTTTTATATTAGGCGTTATTGTAGATAAAAATTTTTGTTACAAAATAAGTGTCGTTTTCGAATTTAAATACAACATTTATTAATTTTAAATTTGAATTGATATTTTAATGGTTAAAATATGATTATGTGTATAGGTAATTGTGTTTTTATGTAGAAAATATGTAAAATTAATTATTTTCTTAATTTGTGTATATAAAACTAAAATAATACTTAATATAAAACAGAAGAAGTATCATTTAGCTTAATATATGAGAGAAAATCGTGTTGTAGAACAGAAGTCGAACAAAATATTTAAGACACATGTTTATACATTATAGGAGCCTGTTATTTTTTTATGTAATGACAACCTCATTTTTCTAGATAATTTATATGCATGCACTTATCATGAAGACGTGAAAACATATACCTATGATAAAGATCAGTTGAAAATGAAAAGGTAGCTAGTCTCACAAGTTGCTTGTATGATCACCATACTCTTTTTATCTTCTAAAACAATGCATAAGTATCTATGGTTTCGAATAATGTATATCCATATAAAAATGTCTCAATCGGACAAACTTCAAAATGAAATTCAGGAAACTCAGCAACGTAGTTTTCAAGAAGTCACAATATGTCCCCCTCCTCTCGCGTCACCAATCCTAGCGAGCTAGCTGCATAAAATATATGACATATATGTAATATACGTGACCATTCATCTGGGGCTTCTGTCGGATTTTACTTTGGACGTCATTATTGCTAATGTGGAATAATATAAGGAAAAATTGTTATTTAAATCACAAATTTTTAATTTGGTTGAAAAAAAACATGAATTTTCTTTTGGACTATTTAAAACACTAACTTAATTTAAATAACAATTTTAAACTTTAACTCGGATAACGGATTGATTAGACGGAATTAATCACCATCTCTAATTTCCGTTAAGTCCAAACGACGTCGTTTTAAAGATTTTAGAAATATTACATGCAAATGGAATCGAACCAGTGACCAAAGGAAAACTCGTTCCAAAACAAAACCACTAGACCACTTAAATTTTTCTTAATTTGAATGAATACTAATAGATATTATTATAAAACCTCCAAATCATTTTCTCCCACCCTAAATCCCTAAATGATTTTATAAATATTAAAACTTATAAATAACTTCATAATAAAAAATCGTGAATATTAGTAAAAATATTAAAACTTATAATAATTATTAAGTTATTTATAAGTAGTATTAAAAATATTAAATAACAAAAAAATTAATATATTAATATTCATTCAAGTTAATAAAATTGCAAGTGGTCTAATGGTTCTGTCTTGGAAAGAGTTTTCATTTGGTCACTGGTTCAATTCCCTTCGGACGCAATATTTTTAAAAATTTTAAAACGACGTCGTTTGGACTTAAAAGATATTAGAGACGGCGATTAACTCTGTCTAATCAATCTGTTACCCGAATTAACGTCGTGTTTAATTTAGTTTAGTCAAATTAAATTGAGGTTTAAAATAGCTATTCAAGTTTTTTTTTGTTCAACTAATAGCTATTCAAACTAAGTTGATGTTTTAAATGGTCCAAGGAAAAAATCATATTTTTTTCAACCAAATTTGAAAGTTCGTGATTTAAATGACAATTTTCCCTATAATATAACCATATAGAAACATTAAAACAAGGATAGATTCTACTCTAAAGAGTTTTATTGAAGGATGAAATAGATTATCAAAGTTTTATTTAGTACAAGAAAGTAAAGAGATAGGAAAGCTTTAGGCTTGTCTTCAAAAGACAAACGTTTTGATTAAAGGCACCTTAAGTTCCAGAGATAGAAAGCTAGAGTTCAAATATATATGGAATCACTTGAAAATAAATCAAACTTATGGGCCATTGGGTTTGAATAAACTATTGGGCTTAAACTCTCTAATAAATACAAGGACAAAAATTATTTTTTTTTCAAAAAAAAAACCAGTATTAAAAAGGTAAACCAACAAAAAGTAAAAATATGTTTAAAAAGTAAGTTGATATATATACTAACTCATTGAAAAAATTATAAATAGATTAACAAAAGAGAAAAATTATATCACATCTTTCAAAATAAATATATATTAAGGAAAACTAAATTAATAAAATCAAAATCAAAAATAAATAACTTAATATGGTATTCTTCAAAAAGGCAACGTAAAATTTTATTGAATGAAATATAAATAAATTGTCTTATAGAATATAAAAATTCAAAACAGTTATATTTATGAATATAAAATCAATAAAATAAACTAACAAACAAAACAATATATAATTTTAATTTTAGTAATTATGCTAAGTCGTGGGAAAATACATCAAAAGATATCAATTATAAAATATGTACTAGAGTATGTCAAATTAAACATGAAAAACAAATTATATTGATACAAAGTAGATAAATATAAAACAGAAAAATAATAAAACTCTTAAAAGAAAATGAATCTGAAATTTATCTTTCTGTTTTTTTTTTTTTTAAACACTGATGCTGACTATAAATCATCTAAACTAATAATATGCTACACAAGTTTTTAAAAATCAGTTACCATATCTACTTTATTAAAATATAAGTACATTTATAGAATATCTCTTAAACTTCCACAATATTTATAATTCAATTCCACTGAAAATTTAACTAACTTAACATAAAAATGTCTATTTTTCCATGTAATAATTTTTTTCTAAAACAATTCAAACAAACTACAATGAAAGAAACAAATAATGAAATGGCTATGCTTTTTCTCCAGGTAGATAAAACCAATTAAAATTAAACATTATACTCATAAATCAATTAAGTTGACATGTAAAATCGGCCAAGACAATTATCTTCCTAATGTGATTCATAAATCAATTAAGTTCTCTATTTTGAAAACTATGGATACATGTATACAAATCGAATATTCTATGGAATAATTTACCTACAATTTTTTTCTGTAAAAATGTTATAATTAATGTATCAATTTTTAATACCATACTAATTAATATGTGTCTATTTTTCTACTGTTTAATTCATTTAGTACATAAATCTTTTTTGTAAATTTTAGATTTGTTTATATGATATCCAATAAATATTGGTCATATAATTTGCTGTAGAACGAAAAAAAAAAATGTTTGTTGTACTTAATCACATTGTTATATTTCAAAATGTTATATTAGTACACATATTACAAATCATGTATAACATTTATTACGAATAAAGATAAAAAGATAAGAATTGACACCCTCTCAATCTGGCGGGTTAAAGTCTTGTGTTATATTATGTTTCACAAGTTCTTACACATCTTCATGTAAGACTGTAAGAAATAGACAATTATTATTTACCTTACCACAAATTAATATTACATAGGTAAGTCATATTTATTGCAACACATTATATAATTATAGCCTCGCGATTACTAATTATATTAAACTAGATCAAGTGGAAGACAATAGTTAATACTCTATATTTGATATATTCCAAAATATATGATGTTTAGATGCAAATAATTAAAAATTATTTTTATCAAAATTTGTGACTAGAATAATTACAAAAATTATAAAACATATTATAAACCAAACATCTTTGGGTAAAATTGAAGATTATCTAAAGAGTTGGAAAAAAATATATATATTTGAAATATCCAAACTTTCATATATATCTTACGGGTATGGTTTATAAACTGATTATTCTTTAGAGTTTTAATTAAGAGAATGGTTTTGGTTAAAAACTTTTATTAATGTTTTATAAATATTTTAAACAATTATAAATGAATTATGAGGATTAGTTTAGGTTTTTTATTACAAACTTAAAGTATTTATGAAAATGGTTATTTTAAAAAAGTAAATTTTGAAAGTGGTATCAAACTTATACTAAAATTAGATTTCCTAATTATTTTTAATAGTATTACAAAGTAATACATTTAATAAGATGGTCTTGAATTTATTTTTGTTTTGTGGTTTATAACAAATGGGTGTTCTTTTTTTTGGTCACAAAAATGGGTGTTCATGTTGTGGTTATCCAACACAAACATGTAAATAATGCGAAGAAGACATTCGTGTACCTATTGGACAAGATATAAGGGAGGCCCTAAATTTGGCTCACTGCAAAGGCACACTTCTCCACTGGACATCCATTTTATAAGATTCTGAAAAGTGCAAACACATCATTTTTATAATATACTCAGTACATTTGTGTTCTTGCTAAAGGATTTGAGTAAACTGAAGTCATGTTAAATTTTTGACATATACACACTCACATATGTATTCTTATTGATTTAGATCGTTACATTAAACTTATAAAACACAACATTCTATTCTATTTATAGTTTATAGTGTGAAGTGAGTTATATACACTTTGATGATCGTTTTCTTTAACAAAGTGGTGGCCAGAAACTAGGCAAAGATGTACCTGTCATTGTCGAGAATGATTAAAACTTCATAAAAACAAACAAATGGGTTTTGTTATATTTATATTCTCTTGAAATATTAAAGAAGACATTTGTATTATAATTCTCAAACAGAATAATACATAATCAATAATACAACACAATGCAAACTGTTCATTTTCTTCAAAAATGTTTAAATTATTTAATCTCTTCATGTACTATTTTCCTTTTAATCATATATACCAAATAGCAATTCTGTAAACCTAAACAAAGAGTTAGAAATAATTAGATGACTCACAATTGTTGGATCGGTTGATTGGATGGCACCAGTGTTTTCACAACACGCCCGATCCGGATCCGCAATCTGACCGCTAAACCCGGTAATCCGATAAATGATCCAGTTTGGGTTTTAAAAAATATGCATTAATCAAAAACCCGATAAAATCCGCTAAAATTTTTTAAACCCGGAGATCTGGCTATCGGTTAGACCATCAGATGAATAAATTAGTGTACCCAAAATAAGAAGTTACATTTTTACTTTTTAGTTTTTTCATAAAATTATTGTTTTTCGTGTTATCGCATATCTTCTATATATCATTCCATTTTCTTTTAAAACTTTTGTTTATTTCGTATGTTGTAAATAACATTTAATTTTAATTTCTAGGTTCTAATTTTTATCATATAAACTTTATTTTTATTCTAATCACATGCTTTTATTTTATTTTTCTTGATTTTACATGTTTATAAATAAATAGTGTTTTGTAATCAAATTTATTGACCTTATTTAATTTTGAAAAATCATATATAATATTGACTAAACCATTTATTGATTTTGATGAACATTGCATTATGTCTCTTAAAAAAAGTATATTGAATAATGATAAATATCTAAAATTATGAGATTTAAGTCTTGTTATAATTTACTATATGTCTCAACTCCTAATTTCTTATAAAATAATTGTTAAATAATCTAATCTAATTTTAAATATTTTATATGTGAAACAAAGAAAGCAAATTTAAATATTTCTATGTTTTAAGATATGTGAAATTTTTACTAGATTTTTAATAGTTAATATATAATTATTTATTAAAAATATTTAATGTATTAACCGTGGTTCATCTGGAGTTGACCCGGTGACTCGGTAAAGTGTCCGAGTCAGGTTTAAAAACATTGGATAACACAATAATGGTATGAGAAATGAAGAAACTAATGTTCATGGTAGTAAGATGAAAAACTGATAAAGAGGATCAGAATAAAATACGGTGAGGAGTTGGATCCGACTTTTGCATAGAAGAAATTGTGTTGATACAAGACCCAAAGTTTTTGTATGATGGTTGTATAATATATGGTATACTATGTATTAATTAGGTGTAAAAATATATATGGGATGATTGGTTAGATTGTAATTTTAAGTTACATAGAATAAAATAGAAAAAGTAGAGATACTTAGAATATAATTTTGCAGCCAAATATTTTTTCTATAGCATAAAAATACTGATTTAGTAAATTAAAGGATTACAACCTTTTTATTTTATTTTACTATAGTTTTAAAATTATATAAAGCATGATTAAGAATTAAAAGGATAGATAAAAATGATAGTTAAAGTATATATTACAGTCCAATCAACTATCTCATAGTTTTATAGTATTTTTTTAATATAGAAAGTGTTTTGTTTATGATTATTTAAATTTATTGCCTAATATCAAGTCGTTGTCTAAATGGATGCTTCGAATATTAACATACAAAATACTTAAGAGACTACAATCAAGTTTTAAATGAGTTTCTCAAATTAATGATACTAGTTGCATATTCTCTGCGCAAGCGCGGGGCCGGGATCATTATATTTGCGTGTATTTTTCTCGATTGTTGGTTTAGTGGATTCTTCTAATGACACCAATTAATAATGAAATGGAAAATTTCATGTTTTTATATCGTATGTCAAAACTTGATATAATTCTATATTTATAGTATTTATATTTGTATTAAACGATTTATCAATATGAAAATAAACTTAATTAAGTTAATATTCGTTGTTTAATATTCATTAGATAGGTTTTTAGATATGGTTTTTTGTAAGTTTCGGTTTTGTTCATAAATGATGTGGCATTTTTATCTACGGAGTCATCGACTGTGGGAATTCATTCGCCGAAGTCTAGAGTCGGTGGTGAGAAATGTTTTCAATGAAATTATAGTAGTTATTAAAATGTAAGAGAAATTACATATTCATTTAATAAATAACTTACTTAAATTTTGTTGTTTATTTTATTTTATTTCACATACAATTTTTTTTGAAAAATATTAGGAATGTGTTAAATGTTATTTATATGCGAAGTAAGGTTTATAGGAATAGTTAG
>CAKOAT010051821.1:779-20436 GCA_932364175.1 Eruca vesicaria subsp. sativa | reverse complement strand
TTGCTGTAAAAATTTTTTATATCGTAGATCAAAACTTGATATAATTCTATATTTATAGTATTTATATTTGTATTAAACGAATTATCAATTTGAAAATAACCTTAATTAAGTTAATATTCGTTGTTTAAGTTTCATTAGATAGGCTTTTATCTATGGTTTTTTGTAAGTTTGAGTTTTGTTCATAAATGATGTGGCATTTTTATCTACATCGTCATCGACTGTGGAAATCCATTCGCCGGAGTCTGGAATTGGTGGTGAGGAATGTTTTCAAGGAAATTATAGTAGTTATTAAAATGTAAGAGGAATTATATATTCATTTAATAATAACGAAAATAATTAATTTTTGTTGTTTTATTTTATTTTATCTCACACACAAATTTTTTGAAAATATATATTAGGAAATATGTGCAATGATTTAACTTTTTGAGCTCCTAATCTATATTATTCAACCCTCATTAAGCCATCCACGTATACACCCGCGTGAAATTCACTTTTTTTTTGTTTTTTTTGTCTGTTCGTTTTTGGATTTATTTTTTATTATTTTTGGGTTGAGCTATAATATAATAGGATAGTTTTAAGGTTCTTTAAGCCATCCGCGTAGGCAACCACGTGAGACTTTTTTTTTTATTCGTTTTGGATTCATTTTTAACTATTTTGGGTTTGAACTTATTAAGGTTTAGGGTTTATACAAATATTTTGATCTTTAAAACAATAAGCACAAAAAAAACATAAGAACCTTATAAACAAAAAGCCCATATGATAATAACCTAAATAAAAAAAATCATAAATACATGATAGCTGCGTGGTTTGAACCTACATTCTTGCATACTTAATTAGACAACTTATACCACTTGGCTAAAGTATATTTCATTGTTTGTGACCATCTTACCAAGACTATGTGTGTTTAAAAAATATTTTTATGATGATGACATTAATTGATTTATGCATGAGAGCAGTGGGAATTGAACCCATGACCTTGGAGACCAAACATGGGGTCTTAGACCACTTGGCTAAATTGATATTCTTTGTTTGTAGCCATTTTTAAAAAACTATCTATTTTAATAGAAAAATGTGGGACCCAGAATCTGCCTATGTGGACACCTTAAGGAGCCTTTAAACTGAATCATTATAATATAGATTACTATTTAGCATATAAAGTACCAGTTTAATTTTTCTGTTTCTTATCATTAAAAAAAAAAGAATTTGTTTAACAAAAGTATCATGTAATCTCAATACAAGTTTAGGTTAATATTAATTGCATACATACTGATTTTATGAATAATTTGTTATTATAAGTGAAATATGTATAACTAATTAAAAAATATTTTTAATGTATTATTTTAATTTGTGTAAAAACTGTTTTTTTTTCTTGGCAACGTGTAAAAATTGTTAAAGTGGCATCTTTTAGTGTAACAAATACTAGTAAAGTTTAGCTTATCGACCTTGAATATAAGACATTTGTCAATGAACTGTTTGGAACCGAAGCTTGTTATTGGTTAGTTAACTTTCCGAGAATTCCCTAGATTAATACAACACGCAACGATATTTTTAGTTAATGGTGGTGTGGGAAGAGTATATTAAAATCGGATACTGGCTCCTTTCAAGATGTAAATGTCCATTAATATATTGTCTTCACCCAATGATAATCTGATGACCATCTAGGTAGTTTAAATACTAATCTGAATTTCAGGCTAAAGAAGTGAAACTATCACGTTGTATATTGTATTTATATTTATGCATATAATAATATACGAATGACTCGGATAGACGTGGACATCCAGTTTAGTATTCTTTCCACTTTCTATGTATGGTATGATATTCTGTAGAGTTTTTGATGTTTCAATATTAATATGTTTTTATTTTCTAGATAATTTTCATTTTATCAACAACTATGTAGTTAACAGTATTTTGTAATGGTTGGAGAGTTTTTAATTTATATTTCTTGTGTTTTATTTATATGATGTTTTACATCAATGCACAAATATTAAGAAATTTTTTCAATAGTATTACTAAAATAAAAATAAAAAATTTATTTATTTAATTATAAAATAGAAATAATAATATAATTGCCTAGATTTTAAAACTTAAATATCTAAATTTATTCACATATTTTATACTGTGAAATAACAAAACAGTTTCAAACTCACGTATACTGAAAAAAAAAAATAAAGATATTTTTAAACAAAAACAAATCAAATTTAGTTTAGTATTAAATTTATACAACATTAGACATTTTATTTGGAAAATTAGGTCTAATAACACAAAAACCCATAACTTATTATCTAACTAAAATCTCTATCCCTCTCTTTATTTCTCTTCCTATTTCCCTCTTCCCTTTTTCTAAAAAATTAATTTTCCTTTTTACAGTGATTTCATAAATAAACCCATATTTATTTCAAAGGGGATCCAAACATAGAGATAAGGAGATGCTTTGTTTTTGTTGCTTATCTCTTAAATGAGAAGGATGCATGCATAGAAATCTGAGCCTTGGTTAACAAGAATATTATTATACTATTTCTAACAACTAAATAATCTTGGTAGTAGAAAAATTCAGTTTAACCTGTTATGGATTCATTTTAGAGAATCTTTCAGATCTATCTTTTTAATAGAGAATTTCTATTTCTATTTCTGAAGAAATTATAAAAATAAAAATAGAAGTAATTTAGAGATGTTTTAAGAGATAAGTGATTTTTTGGTAGGAGGATAAACATAAATTGTCGTTTTTAACAACAAATACTTATATTAAAATTTAATAACTTAATGGATTAAGTCAGTTACAATATGATGGATATTCGGCAGTAAACTGAGAAGGTAACATAACTAAGACATATCGAAAGATATAAGTGGCTAAGACAAATAAAAATCCGTAGAAAATTTCCACTTATAATCATAAAATCCGCGTTCGAAAGAACACAAATAAGTCGATAACGACGTTAGAAAAATAAGTTATTTATCAGTGTAAATAGATAAGTTTTATTTTATTTTTACCATTTCTGTATAACCTGCATACCTTTTTACTTGTCATCAAACTGATTACTTAAACCGATCTGGAATCATTATCTAGAGTCTACACTCTAGTTAAAAGCCAAAACTAAAAAAGAATTCAAGCGATTATGTTGATATATTGTTTGTTAAAGCGTTAGGTTTGCGATATGATGCTCAAACGTTAATCTTACACGTGAATGATATCTTAATTAGTCCTGACAACCATCAAATATGAAACCTTACTCTTGGTTCACTTTAACTAATTTTCACGGAAATAGCATTAGTCTAATATATTTTCTTTTAATAACTTTAGTTATATATATTTCTTCTTTTAATAAATTTAGTTATCTATATTTGCTCGAATCAATACCAATATTTTACTTCTTTCGCTCGCAAAATAAATAAATAGGCCCAAAAAAGTAGATAAATTCATACTGTATTAAGAAACCGAATCATCATGACACATTCAGGCTTTTGCTTTGATCGAGATTTTCTTTACTCTCTCTCTTTCATATTATATGTCACTTTTATATATAACTAAATATATAGTGAGACTTTACTATTTTTATTTACATTTATTTATCTTGGCTTATCTATAGTGGTGAAGAATGAAACATTAAAAGTCACACAAATTGATTAGTTTGATAAAAGAATAAACAACGAATTCATATGGGGTGATATTTTCATATTTTATCTTCGTAGTGATTTTATCGAGCATTCTCTTTATTAGTGATTTTATCGAGCATTACTGTTATTAGTGCTTTCATGTAAAAAATAATTTAATGGAGACAAGACAAAAAGACATGTGTTTATTAGTGTAATTTTCTTTCTGAAATTATGTTGTATATATTTTTTTTAATTGTGATGTATATGAGATTTATGGTCGATCTGAATGGTTCAGGGTAAATAATTATTATTAAAAAAAAATATTTTTTTATTTTATTTGATGATTATAACTGAATTGCAATAATATTGGAGGTTAAAACATGATAACCTTTCTTATAAAAGTATCTAAGATGGTCTCATAAAGTTTCAAATCCTTAAGTAATTTTGTATCCTAACAACCAGCATAAAAAATCATTCTGAATCTCCCTAAATTTTAAGTATCCCGAAAAGCCCAAATTAAAAAAAAAAAATTACATGTAAGCACTGCGTTTCGAATCCGCGCTAAGCACTGCGTTTCTCTTTATTAGTGATTTTATCGAGCATTACTGTTATTAGTGCTTTCATGTAAAAAATAATTTAATAGAGACACGACAAAAAGACATGTGTTTATTAGTGTAATTTTCTTTCTGAAATTATGTTGTATATATATATATATATTTTGTTTTTTAATTTTGATGTATATGAGATTTATGGTCGATCTGAATGGTTCAGGATAAATATTCATTATTAAAAAAATATGTTTTTATTTTATTTGATGATTATAACTGAATTGAAATAATATTGGAGGTTAAAACATGATAACCTTTCTTATAAAAGTATCTAAGATGGTCTCATAAAGTTTCAAATCCTTAAATAATTTTGTATCCCAACAACCAGCATAAAAAATCATTCTGGATCTCCCTAAATTTTAGATATCCCGAAAAGCCTAAATTAAAAAAAAAAAATTACATGTAAGCATTGCGTTTCGAACCAGCACACTCACGGTACTAACTTCTCATCACCAACTTACATCACTGGGCCATTTCATCACTCATTGATAACATTCAATGTTACAAAGTCTTATACGTTTTTTCCCCGATAACACAGATGCGAGGTCCACTCGACTACTGACGTGGATAGCCTTAGGAGCTTCAAAAGTGAATCATTATTATATATATATATTTTATTTAAAAATAAATGTTATTCTATAATTTCAATACAATTTTATACATTAAATTCATTTTACTCTTTTAAATAATCAATAAATTTTTATTTAATTCATGTTCATTTAATTAGTTATGCATTAAATGAAAATATATCCATCTATTATATACTATTTTTAATCTCCATGAAAAAGGCCAAAATAACATTTATATTAAAATAAATAAAATATATTTTATTCTTTATTTACCCAATTTTAATATAAAAATATGGGTCTCCAAATTTTTTTTTGTTTGTATAAACTATTAGGAAACCTTATCTAAAATGTGATAATATTAATCAGCATATAAAGAAATATAATTAATTTATTTATCATCAATTCATTTTAAATTAAAAATTTATAATAAATTTAATTCTAAAATAATATTAACTTAGATCTTAAATACCTAAATTCTAATTATTTTATCGATCAGAAATAAAAAACACATGTAATCCTCTAACCGATTATAACTATCGTATTAGATTGAACAATCAAATATAAATATTTTAAAGTTATTTGCATTATCTCAAAAATAAATATTAGAAATAAAATATTTCATATGAGAAATTCAGTGCAATGTTAAATAATAATCTATACATATTCGGATTTAAATATGAATTTGCGTACATAAAAAATAATTTTCTCAAACTACAAATAAACTATGCGTTGGTAAAATACTAACATAGATGTATTAGTTTGATTAATCGTCGCAATATGTTAAAATAACTGATAATTTATTTTGTACGTATTTATCATATATGGAACAATTTTATACATCAAAACTAAAAAAAATATGGAAATTTCTTTGATAAAAAATATACAAATTATTAAACAAGGTTGTGAATTCGTAGGCATAAAGAGAGTAGCATAATAATGTCACATGGAAATATCCTGCTACTCATTTTAGAATTGTCCTTCATATAATCATATTATTTAAATAAGGAAACGGGATAAAATTATCGAGAAGCACATGCCCATGTCCACTCATTTTCACATCAATATTCGCCTCGCACGTATTGACGTATACACACAGCTCGTATACGGCAATATACAAACATGCATGTGAACATGGTGTGTGTGTGTGTATACGTGTACGAAATGACTAGAGAACTCGAAACCTTTGAGATGCAGATCGTCCAAGAAATAGAATAAGAAACTCAGAGAAGCAATGGCAAGACACCTGGGATAATTTTCTTTTCTTTATTTTGGCAAATAAATTGAGCCATTTAAAGTCAGAAACTGTATTTTTACAAAAAAAAAAATACAGTTGAATGACAATGAACGAGTTGACATATCGAGAGGCATGGCAAGTAACAGTGTGTTCTGCTCTTACAGAAAGGCTACGAGATGCCCCATCTTCTTCCCCAAACAACACTTCTTTCGCTTGGACCACTCCTTATTTTTTTTTAAATATACCTTTTAAGCTATATACAACCTAAAAAGATGTATGCAACTATTTTTGTTTTTACTCGATAGTTGTCATCTCACTTGATGTATAAGAAAATCCTTTAATGTTTTTGAAAAGAATATCAAGCTGTATTTTTACAAAAAAAAAGAAAAGAATATCAAGCTGTATTTCTTATGTTTTTCTTTGGAGAAAATGTCTCGAGTAATTTACTCGTTCAAAATCACCATCATTACCAACATAGATCTCGATTCTTTCGTACCTCAGCATGAAGTTGTTTTGTCTACCAAACTAGCAAAATGTCTAACAACAATCCAACCGCAACCTGTATTTACCAAATCGTCACTCTCACCCTTAACCATCGATTTGTCCCTTAACCGATAAGAAGGGAAAAGAAGGGTAGGCTGATAAAGTAAAGCGAAAAGACAAAAAGAAAAGCAAGAAATGAAGAAGTGTATAAAGAAACCAAACAAAACCCACTTGTGTAACCCTACCTCGAACCATGTATACTCAACTTTTCATCATCTCACCGGTCACCTCCTCCTTTTGGCAGTTCTCTACTTTCTTTTTGAATTTATCTGTTTTTTTTTTCATTGATTTTTTCATAAATCTTTGTTTCAAGTCGGTTCTACTAGCAGAATTTTAGATTATTTAATATGTTATAAAATATAATAATTTTATTTATTTTATAAAATTGATATATTTTTATGTTTAAAATTGCATAAAATATACAAATAAAATAAAAATTTGATCTTATAATATTATAGATCAAATAAGTAAAATAAAAAATATTTTTTGAAAAAATAGCTAAAAATAAATTAGGCAGCTACATAGTTATTTAGACAATTAGACGATCATTTAGGTGGTGTAGACGGACTAAGATCAAACATCTAATTTTTTAAATCAATTGACATAAATTAAGTAATGCCTAGGTTTATACGGCTAAGCACCGATTTTCAGAACAAAGAACAAGCTTTATAGATATAATTTTTGTATCAAAGATCACGGTATAAATTGCTTCTTTGTTTTAAATAAAGAGTATAGACTCGTGAATGTATTTAATTATTTATTTCTTTATTTTATATGTATTTTATTGTTTTTCTTGTAAGATTCATGTTTGTAAATGTTTCACAACTCTTCATTGAAGTCTTTAAAATGTAATTTAATAAATTACAAATAATTCAATGACATTCTTAGTCGAGGAAAAGCATAAAAGTAACAAAACACTGATATGTTGATATCTCATAGTTTAATGGATTTAACGTTTCATGTTAGCCCATTTGCATCATTTAAAACTGTAATTATATATGTTTAAATTGCATACATTTGCATTTATGCGATTTCTGAGTTTGGAGTGATTCTAGTCAATTTCTGGAAAGATTTAAGCACAAACATAGAAATGCTTAAATTGATGATTTTCAATGCTTGGTACATATTTTATATAACTCTTATTCGATTGGTGTGTTTTATAGTAAATTAAGATTTAAAAATTATGAATCTAGACTACAGGTTATTTCATGTTTGAATTGTTCGACGAAATGCTTAAATGAACTAATCTAAATGTTTGGCATGGTAGGTCAATGAAAACGGATGCTTATTTGATTTGTGGTTGTATGCACTTGTGGTCAATGCATATTAGAATGTGATTAGCTAAGAAAATTGATGTTAATTACATGATTAGTATAAAAATTAAGATCATGAAAAAATTGGTTAATCTAATTGTGTATTTCTAAACCTAAAAATTATCATTTGAATGTTTAGTTAGCATCTTGGACTAGTATTATATCACCTAATCAGTTGCCACATCACATGAGTCTATTTTTAAACTTTGATTAAATCTTATTTATTTGCTTAGTTATTGCTTAGAATTAAATTTTTATTTATTTGGTTTTTGATTAATCATGAAACTTGTATTTTTGTCTTGAATTATCTAAATATGGATTGACATTTTAAATACTATTATTGATATCACTTTAGCTTAACAGTATTTTTGTTAACCTCATATGCGTTGCATAAAAGGGCACTAAAATGTCAACGTATTGTTTTTCTTTATGAAGTGTCCACCAGTCGACGTATTGTTGATTCACTATATCGATTTTGTACTGATTTTACCATTAAAAAAAAAAAGCAAAAAGCGTACAGGCGTTGAAAATGAAAACTTAAGTTTTGTGTTAATGAAAGTAATGAAAAAAGATTGAATATTTACGTAACAGCACTCTCACATATTATAGCCTGACACTAACGTTAATAATGGAAAAAAAAACGTTAATAATGATTCTTTAAATTTATTTGCTTCTAAACTTTAGGGAGTTGTATGTACATACATCATACCAAAACAAAATATGTCAATATAACGACCAATTCAAAGACGTTTGTTAATACATTAAATTATGGTAGTAGTACACTAGTATGGTGTATGCTATGACAAATTGCCAATGTTGCAGACTCAAAATAGCTTTCTTTTGTTTGTTTATTCCCGAGTCGTGTTAAAACAATTAAAAATAGATATAAAAATCCACGAGTCGAAATAGTTTTCTTTTTTTCTAAAATTTGGTATAGTTTAGGTGGTGAGTACTTACCTTTTTTTGCCACAAGGTGGTGATTACTTTCCATCGTCCACGACTCCATGTAAA
Source organism: Eruca vesicaria subsp. sativa (assembly GCA_932364175.1). Classification (NCBI taxonomy): domain Eukaryota; kingdom Viridiplantae; phylum Streptophyta; class Magnoliopsida; order Brassicales; family Brassicaceae; genus Eruca; species Eruca vesicaria. The sequence goes on along the minus strand of CAKOAT010051821.1, from coordinate 11,567 downwards.
CGATAAGAATCTATTAGGACAGAAAATAAAACGATGAGAGCCTGCCACTTTCCATGTGCAATCCCCAACTAGAAACGACAACCGTTCGATTGTCCCTTGTAATGTACAAGCTGCTTCTGGAACACTAATCCAATGGCAGATGACATAACCATATATTTACAGATCTTTACGACAACAACTTATTACTTTTTCTTTTGTCTTTTATCCGGAAAATATTTAATAGATAAGAAAATATTAAAAACATCTACAATAATTGGCTTCATTTCAATATTCCTAATTTCACTTTTTTCAAAATGAAGAAACATATGGAATAATATTTAGAAGTAAAAAATGAACTTATTTGATTCTTTTAATGAATTGATATGCTTTTTGATATAAATATATGATTTAATGAAAATAATAGTCAATATTTTGAAATTAACTAGATAATATTAACGTATTTAATTTATTGTGACAATAAATAAGAATATGTAAAAGTTCTTGATCCGTTTATAATGTAAAAACTTATCTTTAAAAAATGAACATATTCACAGTAAATCTTTAATTTGAAGTAACAATGTTCACTATTTCATTTGAAGTAAAGAATGAAGTAAGATTTGAGCCAAAGCTACTTCAAAAGGATGTAAAAATAAAAAAATGGACTAGGATTTAAGATAGTCTTAGATTTCGTTAGGTAAACATTGTTAAATCAAGGAACCATGAAAAATGTTATTAAGATGTACAAAATAATTAAAAACAATGAAACAAAAGCCGCGGAATGATATTTTAATATTAATCTAAATATTTATATAATTACTTAGCTTATTTTAATATATTTTAATAATAAATTGATATCTTATAACATTATAAAATTCAATGATAGTATAATTTTATTTATAACATAACTATTTATCATTAAATTTTATTAGTATTTATGTAAAAACTATCAATCACATTTTTTTGTCAAAAACGACAAAATTGTGTTTTTCACAAAATCGCAAAATTAAGTTTTCTCGCTTAATCTATAAATCAGATTTTTCCGCAAATTATTCCGCTAAATCTCAATATCAAATTTATTTATATTTATTATTTCTTAAAAGATAATCTTAAATAATATTTTTGAACATAATTATTAGTTTATTATTTCTAGTATGAATCATGTTATTTTGTCTTTTTAACTAGTTCAAACGTTATTATAAAATGAAAGACGAACATTTTAACATCTAGAAATGTATTATACAAATATTAACTATAAAATGAAGGGCATCTAGATACAATATCATATTTTTCATTTTATTTATCGTTTTAGGATTTTGTATATAAATTAATAAAATATTTAATTTTGTATATTTTCAAAATAAAAGCATCATTATTTATAAATTTAATTATACATCAATTAAATAAAAAATAGAAAATATGTAAATTAATAAATTTTAAATTGAATCATGAAACAATACTTATTTTAAAACAAATTTTACTTTATAACGACAACTAAATTGAAACGGAGAAAATAATAGATATTATCTATAAATCTAATTATACTTTAATCAATAAAAAATAGAAAAATATTTAAAATCAATAAATTTTAAATCGAATCATGAAGCAATACTTATTTTAAAACAAATTTTACTTTATAATGACAATTAAATTGAAACGAAGGAAATATTATATTGAAACGATGCATCTGCATGCTACTATCCTAATACCAAAGCGAATATGGTTTAATAACTTATGTTAAGTGAATATAAAGTATAACTTAAAACTGTAGACCAGATGCATTTGGACCATGCATTAAAACATTTCTTGACCAGGTGACCAGATGATTAAAAATAATTGTAGACCATGCATTTAAAATTTTCTCTCCGGGTTATGCGAAATATGAAAAAGCAAACATGTCTCTCTCCTGACATGCACGAACCAAAAAGTTAGTATTGCTTAATATTTTTTGTTTAAACATTAATTCACGTCATTATTTGTTTAATTAAAAGAAAAAACCCTTTTGACCACACCCTTTCTCTATATAAACATTTTCAGCCTTCTCCTCTCTCTCATCAAACCACACGATATTCTCTCTTACGTAAACAGCTAAAGAAACCTATCTACATAGTAATCTCTCTCTCTTCTTAAAGAAACAATGGCAGAAACAGCAGCATCATCGCCATTGAAACGCCAAAGAGAAGAACATGAACAAGAAACCAAGCTCCAAGAAGATACAAAAAGACAAAAGCCTTCGTCATCTTCTACCTCGTATAATCAAGTTCACTGTCTCTTAGACGATGAGGAAGCAGAAAATGATTTGACTTCCCTAATCAGCACACTTCAGCAAGAAATCTCTAGGGACGATACAAACGCTGCCGTTTTTGAGAACCCTGCTCTCTCTTCTTTATCTTGCTCCTCCTCCTCGTCTTCGTGCGTTTCGAAGGAAGAAGAGTACGAAAGTGACAAGGAGAAAGTGATGAAGCATCTTCTTGAAGCTTCCGACGACGAACTCGGGATACCTAGCACTGAAACTGGCGGGAGTAATTATGAGATGATTAACAATGAGACTAATCAGGATTATGTTAATGAGTTTAGTTTATTAGATGGGTTTTGTGATGGGCTTTGGGAGCTAGAGGATGAAGCTGCTAACTATTACACGTTATTGCAATCAGAACTGTTCATGTAGAAGTTCACAAGGGTAGAATAGGGAAACAAGAGGATGGGTAGAAGGGGAAATTTAAAAGACCAAATATGATGATCAAGAAAATATAATTGAATATTTTCTTAATGGAAGTTTATTGTTTTTTTTTCCCATGCGGATTTGACATTTTATATTTCTTTCTTTAATTAGTTTATTAATTTCTAGTGGGGCTAATGATAAAGATAGTATTTTGTTGTTTTATCTTTACTTTTTTGTTAAGTTATAAAAAGACAAACCCTACTATCAAAGAACTTGAGGACTAAACTTGAGTAAGAAATGCAGATCTTATTCAAGTGGGGCTTTAACCGGTCCCATTCCGGACCAACTTGTCAAAATGTAAAGTTTAAAAATTATCTTCGGTTATTAAAAAAAGCAACAAAAAATAGAACACCTTATAATATTTTTGCTGGTTGTTATATACTTTAAACAAAACCTAAAAATGATATATAAAATATTATATAATAAGATTATAGTATGCATTGCACCTGGAATCGAAATATCTGAAAATCAAATATCTGTATCCATATAAATGGCCATACGGCATACCTATGGATGTGGTCATCGCTATTTCTAATATTCCAAATATATTTCAATATTAAATTATCAGCACAAAATGTGTGAACAGATATTGATTATTTATAAAAATATTTGAGTAGTTAAATAACTTGTTATACTAATTATTCTATAAATTATGAAATTATATCTAATATTTAGACATACAAAATAACATGAACTCATAAATTTTACATATGTCATTTTAAACATAATACTGAAGAAGAAATATTTAAAATAGTAATTATTTCCACTGTAAATATTATTAAAATAAAATAATTTTAGATTGTTTATATTGTGAATTTCATTAGAGTTCATATTTGTAAATTAAATAATAAAATAGTTTTTAAAGTAAAAAGAAAAAAATAAAATTAAAGAAAAAAGGTTTTTATTTTATTTTTTAAAAAACTAGAATTCTAGTAATTATGTTAAAACTTCTACAGATTTTGTAAAGGTGTGTTTATCAAGTCCAAAAATGAACCTTCCTTGGCCAAAAAGTCTACAGAAACATATGGGCCAAGAACGACATACATACACTCTTGCTTCTTTGCACATAGAAGTGTTGTACACCTTCAATGTTGGATACTCTCTTTATTCTGATCTCCAGTGGAATCCAGTTCTTTAACCCCACTAAATCCAAGTTCAGACATATCCTGCTTCGCCATTAAGTTTCTGCATACATCCAACGTTTCTCAATAAACTTTTCCTATAACCTTAAACCCTTAATCCCAAGACTAGAGAGAAGTATGATGGTCCGAGAGAGTAGTAAAAAAGGTCTCACTTGGCCATTCGACACTGGAGATATTTCTTGGAGAGATGTCTACACTGCTCAGATTTGTTACCTGAAGACTTGAGGCAGGCAAGATATTCTGTCTTCTCCTGAAAAACAAAATGTTCCAGTCAAGAATGCTAAACTGAAAGATAGCCATATATCTGACACCGAGACGAAGAAGAGAGAACCGTTGTTGAAGTAGAACCGTTGTTGAAGTAGTGTACCGTATCACATTCGTGTAAGTGATCCAAAGGGAAGATGCCCTTTTCTGGTGGGATAGGTCTCAGTCCTCTGTTTCCTCCAAAAGCTCCACCTTCCCACCACAAAAAGAAAAAAATTCAATAGGGGCCGGTAACGAGTGAAAAACATATTTTCTGAAAATTGATTTACGTGTCCTATGGGAACAACAGTGAATAAGCTACTATAGATCATCATATCCAAGAGAATATATAACAGTTTTTATGTGAACACTAAACCATCATCTATGGGTTCTTTTTTTTTTTTTTGATCAACCAATTTATGGGTTCTAAAAAGGCATTTTAGGTATAAGCAAACTCAACACAGACAATATAGAACCGTGGGTTATCTTAAAGACTAATCAAATACATAAAACAAGAACTTTGTCCCATTTGAACCTCACTTAATCTAAATTCCAGAGTAATTGAAACTAGTAAAAAATATAAAAGGAAGAGAAGAAAAGGCACCTGTACTCATAATGATACTTGAGTCAGCGTTATGTGAGGTTTGACGCTGAAAAGTCGAGAGAAGGAGGGTCAATATTTCCAAAGTTGACTTCTCGGTTGTGTTACTTGGTCCATTGAACAGGATTAATTTCAATCCAAGTTACATATAAAACATACTGAGGTTTCATTGACAAACCAGACAATAGTTTGTCTACCTATTTATTAAATTGATCTAAGGAGTAGCATTAAAAATGAAATACAATTGTTTCCAAAGATTATATATTGTATCTGTTAAAAAAAGTATCAATCTTCCAGTCAGCTCATCATCTCAATTCTTTTGTCAATTATGTCATACAATTACTCACTAGTGTCTTCACTCAGACAAATTGTCGAACACCTAATCTACATTACATAAGGAAAAACAAGAAGACGAGCAGAAACAAACACAACTGCTTCAAAAAACTTCAGTGAGTCAGGCGTTTTGTCGAACATCTTATCTACATTACATGTTTGGTATATTCATTGGAACCAAATCTAATCACCATATATTACCATCTAGTCCTAAAACCAAAAACTGTTATACAAGTCAACGAAGATTGACTTTACAGATTATAGTTGCTCTCTGAAAACGTTGCCGGTGAGGGGGAAGGCGATGGAAAAGTCAGAAGTGAGTAGATAGGCCTGGGAAAAAAAACCGGAACTGAAGAACCAAACCAGAATCGAATCGAAATATCTGAAACTGGAATCGAACCAAAATCCTCAAATATCTGAACAATTCTTAAATTTATATATCTAAAATAACCGAATCAGAACCGAATCGAGAACCGAACGGGTACCCAAATATATAATAATATTAATTTTATATACATATAGCATAACTAAATATATATTTTAATTTAAAATATATTAAAATTATCTAAAACTAGTTGAAGATAACTAAATAATTATAAAGTATCTGAACTACCTAAAGTATACAGATAGTTTTATCTGAAATATCCAAAGTAATCCGAAATTTGTATCTAAATCATTCTAATTATTTAATATTTTATCCTAAATAATTGATAATTTAACCAAACTACCCAAATCCGAACCGAAACCAAAAGAGAACTAAATTATTCAGGTATTTTTGGTTCCTAGTTTTACTATCCGAACCGAACCGAACCGAACCCGAAACTATCCAAACCCGAATCGTTGAACTGTCGCAACCAGTCTTTCTCTTCCTGGTAGAACCGAAAATAGATCAAGTAATAAATAGATCCTCTAACCCCCTATCCGAAACCGATATCAGAAACGCCGAGACCTATGAGTAGAGATATTGGAAGACCCCTTCGCTAAGTAACCCATTAACCCATTAAGGTCATGGGTAGTATAGCTTATGACTGCAACAGACGAGTTTGTAATTTGGAAACTCAAATCACTAGGTGAGATTTGTGAATTTATCTTTGAATTTGTTTACCAACGATACACTAATCATCATGCAAGCCTATGATGATTCGATATAAATCCTAAGAACCAGACATATATATAACCGGTAATGAAATGAGAAGCAAAGTAGATAAACTAGAGGCTGAGATAATAATAACTTAAAACATTTGTCCAACCAAAATGTAATCATACGATGAACCAAGTTTTCAACTGTTACAACAAAAACAAAACAAAACACTTCAGAAACTAGATTCTCAGGTCGACAATCACAAATCATCATCATTCTTAATCGCTGGTGGCTGATATGAAGGCACTTCCAGGCTGACGGTTAGCCAACGGACCATGGTTCGACAGAAACTGCAACACAGACACAAAAATGTAAATCAGAATAAAAGACTCAAATAGTGTGAAGAAACCAGACAAAAGACAAGAACAAGAACAAACCTTAGCGTTAACACCATCAGGAACAATCCTCTTCGACTGTCTCAACCTCGTGTAATCAGCACGGTTGAACTTAGTGAATCCCCTGAAAACCATCAAATGCATCAGTTAACAGAACCGCTTAACCACAAAAACAAACTCATAAAACAAAAAAAAACACACCATTTCCTGCTAACAATAATCTTCTGACGGCCAGGGAACTTAAACTTAGCCCTCCTCAACGCCTCCTGAGCATGAGCCCCATGATTATCCTTACACCTCACAGACAAAAGCACCTGCCCAATCGCAACCCTAGCGCAAGTCCCCAACGCCTTCCCAAACGCCCCTCTCATACCAGTCTGAAGCCTATCAGCTCCGGCGCACGAAAGCATCTTGTTAATCCTCAGCACATGGAAAGGATGAACCCTAATCCTCAAATGGAACGCATCTTTCCCCGCTGATTTCACCATGTACTTGTTGCAAGCGATACGCGCCGCCTCGAGGGCTTCGCTGGAGACGTTCTCCTTCTCCCAGGAGACGAGGTGGACGCAGAATGGGAACTCGTCGACTCCTTTCTTCTTCATTCCCACGTCGTAGATTCGGATCTTGGGGTCCGGGACACCGCGGCAGTAGCGGGATTTCGGGTAGGGTTTGCCCTTGATCTGACGGTAACATCTCGCTGGTCCTATAAATATTGATTTTGATTCAATTAATAATAACAAATCAAAAATCTCAAACTAATCAGAGCCTAGCGAGTTCATATATAACACGATTAAATGCAAGTGGTAACATAGCACATATCATAGCTTATACGACGAATCTAAAACATTAGATTTAACTGAAATGACGAAATTTTAAACTAATCAGAGCCTAGCGATTTTATATGAGCCTCGTATGGATAAGGAATCGAATCAGATAATTTGGAATTGAGATTTGGAGGAGGAGGAGGAGAAAGAGATAATGACTTACTTCGTCCCATGGTGTTGGTTGGTTTTTGGTTACGTTCGGCGATTGTGAGTTGCAAAACCCTAGAAAATTAGAAATGGGACGCGTGATGTTGTTTTTATAGGAGGAACAGCTCGAAGGATCTAAATTTAGTGTACGTCATTGCTTAGCTAGGCCCAATGGACTTTTTTTTATGTCCAGGCCTTAATCTTTGACTTGACTTTCGTAGTTTAATGTGTGTACACGATTTTTTTTTCGTCTAATGTTTTTTTTTTATTTGTGGTCAAAAGAAAAACAGAACATTATCTTCACAAAATTTGAATCAAAAACATGTTTTGTTTGCCACTTTAATATTAGATAAAAATTACGGTATAATAGGCGAACCGAAATAAGAATATTTTGTTCGAGTGGTAATGGAACTTTTGGTCTTGGTCTAATGGTAATGAAATTCCATTGAGTGTCTATTTTGGGTTGAGTTGCTATTAATGACCCTGATAGGAAATTTTAGAAGCATTAGCTTCCAGCCATATTTACATTAAATGAATTTTCGATCCTCTTTTATCAAATGTTTTTACAAGTTAGTTGGTTAAAATTTTCATTTCTTTCCTAGCGCCGAGGATTCAATCTATCCACAAAGATATTTATATTCTTCTTTTAATTATAGTGGACAAAAAATCATTTTTACTTGTGGCCTACAGAATTTGTGGGCCGGACCAGCGAGTCGCCTTGGCCATCTTTCCATCTATAATCGTGTGTACCCAGATAAAAAGTCTTGTGGAAATTAGTCTGGAATTAGTCTGAACTTATTGTCTAGGACCCTCCACTTATCAAAAAAGAAATATTTTGTTCGAATCTAGTAATTGTCATTTGAATTCCCATCTTTTTGGTGAATTTCAAATGTACAACGAGTTCTACGGTAAATATGGGCTTGTTATTAAAATCTCGGCCTTTAAAAATTTTAAACTGCTCCAAATGAGCCTGATGGGCCTCTGCAAGAGAAGTCAGTAGGGTTTTCAGCCGTGCCATCCATCTACTATTGCTTGCTGCAAACGTCTCCTCTTATATATACGAGATCGCGGCCACTTTCGTGTCTATTAGGTTTAGCTTCATATACATTGCATATTGTTTATTGCTGCAAAAGCCTCCTTGCTGTTAATCTTCTACTCCATCTACAAACATGGGGTACGTTTCTCCTTTCATGATTAGTGTTTCTATCTAGAAGTGTATGATATTCATGTGTTATAGAATACCTAGTGTAGAGGCAAAGGGACAATAGCTAATACTTGAGATATAGTGTGTTATAGAACCCCTTATGGTAGATATAGTGTATTCATGTTTTTTTTTGAACTAATGGCTTGGATATTTTAGTGTTTTTTTTCTTTCTGACTAATGGCTTGGATATTTGAGTTTTTGTGTTCTACATTTATGAAAGTTTTAAGGTTTTCTATTCGATGATCTCTGAACCTGGTGATGATGTCTTACAGAAAGACAAGGGGTATGGGATCTGCGCGTGTTCAAAAAGTGCGTCGGAAGACACAGAGGTGGTCAGACAAGAGCTACAAGAAGTCTCACCTAGGAAATGCGTGGAACAAGCCTTTTGCTGGTTCTTCTCATGCAAAAGGAATCGTCCTTGAGTTGATGTAAGAACTCTAAATCTAAAGGACATATAGTTTTCTTCTTTACTTTTAGTGTGGTCCTTGGTATTGATGCGGTAGTCTCTATTTGATTATGCAGAGGAGTCGAGGCCAAGCAGCCTAACTCTGCCATCCGTAAGTGTGCTAGAATACAACTTGTCAAGAACGGAAAGAAAGTTGTTGCTTTTGTTCCCAACGATGGTTGTTTGAACCTTCTTGAACCAAATGTAAGTTGAATCAAAAAGCCTTTGTGCTGTCAGTTATAAATTTTGTCAAAGGTTTGAAACATCTTTTGTTTATCTATTTTTGCAGGACGAGGTGTTGATCTCTGGATTTGGTCGTAAGGGTCATGCTGTGGGAGATATTCCTGGAGTTAGGTACAAGGTAGTCAAGGTTTCTGGTGTTTCACTCTCGGCTCTTTACAGGGGAAAGAAGGAGAAGCCAAGGTCTTAAACTAAGCTTATTCAAGTTTTTGATGTCATAAGCACTTTCTTTTTGGTTCAGTTATAAAAACTCTTGTGTTTCCTTCTACTTCATTTCACCAACTTGATGTCTTTGAAAAATTTAAATGAGCAAACTCAAAAACTCATTTAAATTTTTCAAAGACATCAAGTTGGTGAAATGAAGTAGCAAATGAGTCAAAGGAGAGACCAGTACTACTTTGAGAAACTCTCTTCACATGTTACATTATTTATGCTCTAACCATCCAAAAACTTTACTTTGAATCCTTTAAGTACCTGCTCATTACAAGATTCGAAGCTTTTTGGTTACAAGATTAGATGTTAATTTATCAAATATCTAGGCTCATCACAAAATGGATTAAACTCAAGTTGATTAATACAATAAGTTGTTATACAAAAAATAACATCAAGTTGTTAAAAAATCCTTTATTATTATTTTTTTAACTCGGAAATATTTTATTAATGATCAAAGTAATCAAATACAAATGCATTCTGTATGCAATTTGGGATGTAAGCATGAAACATAAAAGATTGAGCATTTGGAATTGGATGCTTCGCTAGTAAGTCTAAGTCAGCACATGAATTGGAACCTCTATTTGTCCATGTATAGTGTACTTCCTGAAACTTCTTTTCCCATCGCCATATGTCATGGATCCAGTTAAAAGAATATCATTTATATAAACATCATCAACAATTGAAATTACGGTATTACTTAAATTTCCCAAAGAAGTGGCATGCAAGGAAGAGAAAAAAAAGAACATATCTTTCTTCATTTTGCCATAACGTAGATGATCTGTGCCACAGAAGGCTATGTTTCTTTTTTATATTTTGAAGCAAACCAGTTATTAAAAAACAAAAATAAAAAAATTGATAACTTACCAAACCGAAAAAAAGCAAAGAAAAGACCACATGCAACTGTGCAAGTTACAATATAGATCACAAGAACTGGATTTGGCAATTGGAGGAACACTACAAGAAAACAAAGCATTTACTAGGAAATTTTACTAGAAAAATTCTTCCTCGTAAATTTACTAAGCGTTTACTAGGATCTTACGAGGAAAGCAAATTTCCTCGTAAGTTCCTCGAAAACTTACGAGGAAACACTTTCCTCGTAAGACCTTAGTACATTTACGAGGAGATTACGAGGAAAAAGTACTTTTCCTCGTAAGGCCGTTGTAAACACTTTCCTCGTAAAGGCGTAGTAAAATATTACTACGAAATTAGGAGGAAATAATTT
>CAKOAT010051710.1:123382-197319 GCA_932364175.1 Eruca vesicaria subsp. sativa | reverse complement strand
TAAAGTTATATTATAATTGACATAGAACTATATAGTTTATGATGACAAAAAGAACTATATAGTTTACATATATGAATTTATAGGATATATATTTTATAATATGATAAATTGTATAAATCATATTTGAGTACAAAGTTGATAAAATGTATAAAAAGTTATACTAACTTTTATAATAAAATATTGATTAAAGATTTTTTTTCTTTAGTGTATAAGCAAATAATTATTTGAAAAACATAGAGAACAAAGCATGAAACTTACATTGTAGTTTACGTGTTTTGGATGAATGATCATTTGTAATGTTCATGTCTCTGAATAACATGAATGTGAAGAGAGATTTAAGTACATATGGATCCACGGGAGAAAACGTCATAATCGTTGGTCTGCGCATATAAACTAAAATTGTAAATTAAAAAAACCAATAGAAAAATACATATGAAAGCATTCTTCTCCTTCTAAGCTCTAACAAACAATCATTAAATAGAAAAATAATACCCATGAACATATTTTAAAAAGTAAGAATTATAATTCAAATAGATCTACGATTAATCAAATCATACAGAAAGATAAAAAAATTTATCTGCATCGTGGTGAAATCGTTATAATAGGACATCTGCATATAAACCAAAAGAAAAGTTAGCTCTGATGAAATATGTATATATAAAAGCTTAATGATGTAAAATAACAAAAACAGTATCAATATAAAAAGTTCAGAATAAAAAGTTCAGTGGCTTCCTTTCTCTTACTGTGAATGTCTTATATATAGCAAATTGGTGGACGTTTCTCAATGATTTAGCTTGAATGATAAGCTAATAAATATAATATTCTCTAATAAATTATTGAGAATATTATATATTCTATACGATTAATCATATGAGAAACTGTATATAGAAACTATATATTAGAAATTGTATATTCAATATTAATAAGGTAAGTTAATAATAACAAACAACCTAATTAGATACAAATCGATAAATCACACTAAACAATGTAATCAATATGATATCAAGAGTGAATTGTTTTCCGTATTTGTAATAAGGAAATTTATTAATACATGTTTTATTAATTTATATTCTTGCGCAAGTAATATCTAATAAGAAAAATTATTAATACATGTATTAATAATTAGTAAGGTTAGTAAATTATTAGTGATCGACCAATTAATATTCTTGGCTTAATTTCATTATTGTGCAAATAATGTAGTTTTTAAATAAGGTAAGACATTTAATATGAATTATTATATTTGATAGATTTAAAAATTAATTGAAATAGAGTAAAGAAAGTTACAACTTGTGCAACGTATGTATTATTAAAATAAGGTAAGTCATTAATATGAATTAATAAATTTGGAGTGTTTGAAAACGTCGATAGTTTTGTTATCAAATTACTCTTCGCGCTGAATTAAGAAATAGAAAATAAACATATCTTAGCAATATTTACAATTCGTTTGGTACAGAAATCTTTATAATATCTACGATTTAAAGAAACAATATTTTTGAGTAGTTATTATATAGAGATTCTTCATGGCCAAGCTAAACGATTTAATGCATTTAATGAATTAAACAGAGAAAGAATCGCAAAAGGATGTTCTTTGAATCGAGAAAACACAAAAGTTAAGTATTTAAATGGATTTTATTCGGATTCAGTTTAGGAAATCCCTAGAGTATTGATCAAGCAAAAATATTTAAAACTATATTGCTAACGAAACTTTACATATCTTAGCAATATTTACAATTCGTTTTGTACAGAAATCTTTAAAATATCTACGATTTAAAGAAACCATATTTTTGAGTAGTTATTATATAGAGATTCTTCATGGCCAAGCTAAACAGTTTAATGCATTTAATGAATTAAACAGAGAAAGGATCGCAAAAGGATGTTCTTTGAATCGAGAAAACACAAAAGGTAAGTATTTAAATGGATTTCCTTTTTAGTAGTGTCGATGGTAAAAATAAATCAAAAAATAAATTCTAAAAAATCAACCAATAGAATCGCTAGAATTCTTCTGAGAAGTGCTGTGTGAGTGCCACGTGTCAAAGTGACTTCTCTTTTAATATATAGGGGGATGTTTGTTTATTGTCAAGATCTTTAAAAAATTCATACATAGGAATATATCAAACTCTCAACAACATTTGTAAATAATTATGTGTATATATGATGTCTATAAGAGGATGATCTTCAAAACATGTTTAAGGACACTTGAGTTGGCCTTTGGAGTTCTTCAAATCGCAATAACAAGGACACTCATCTTTGTTTCCATAAGTGCCTGAAGGAACACAATAATTACACTTCTCGCAACATATATTGCAATACTCGAGACACCGATCTTGTCTTCCTGCCTTTGAACATCTCACATTGCATGTGCTAATTCATGTAATATTCCAGATATAAAATTAGACAGTGAGATTCAAGTAAAAGGTTAAGTGAAGGAAGAAAACGTATAACAACTTTGATCTGCACAAAGCTTAGTTTAATCAAATTTATGATGACAGAAAAAGGAATCCAAAGTTATTGAGATTAGTTAGCACTATTAAATGATCTATGTACTGACTTTTTACCTTTTTAATCTTTGTTTTTTTATCATTCCACCTCCTGAGACCATTTTCTGGATGGTTGATGATAGGTAATGAGGATTTTAAATTGCTTATGGTGTTAGTGTTACAGTGTAAAACTTAATTTGGTCTGTTCTGAGCACTTTTTCTTGTATCTCTGCTTGTTTTTAGTCAGAGTTTTTCAATCAGAAAAAAATCATCACAACAGATTATGGATTGGTTATAACTTGTGTATTGTAAAGTTGTGAGTTTGTGACCCTTTGCAGCTTTGTTTTTTTTATGCGGTTGTTTGTGAGTTTGTGATCGTCGATGGAATGTAACTTAATAGTTTGCAGAAGTTAACACACTGGGATATAATAAAAAGGAAGCAATCTCAGCATAAGTTGTTCTGGCTTTTAAAGATGTTTTGAGTTTTTACAATGAACGGCATCCCAAAGTTGATGTTTAAAGCAAATTTTTAACAAAGAACGGCATCCCAAAGTTGATGTATATAACAATGAACGGCATCCCAAAGTTGATGTAATATAACAATTAAGTTGATGTATTAAATTTGATGAAATATATTACAATAAAATTTGATGTCAAAGTTGACGTCTTAAGCAAATTTGATGTCTTATGCAAATTTTCAACAACAAATTTTTTACATTTTTTCCTAATAATCATATATATATATATAATATAATATAAAAGATCATATTATTTTTTCACTAGTTCAACTCCATTGATAATTACTAAAGATAACTTTATAAAGTTAATGTATATCAATATTTGTTAATATTATCCCCAACATTTGATCATAATCAATCATAATTTATTAAAATCAGTTGTTAATACAAAGTCTCACATTTAAACAATAATAATTTATTTAAGTTTTCTATAATTTTATTTATATTTTACTTATATATTTCTTAAGTTTTACTTATATTTTATATAATTTTATTAAAGTTTGTATGTAAATATAATTTTTGTTAATAAATATGTTACACGGACTGAGAAACAACTAAACAATACACTGGTATTAGAGAGTACTGGATTTTTTTCCAATGACTAATAATTTTCAATAAATAATATTTATATTAAACAATCTATATATTTATAAATATTAATAAAAAATTCAAAAATATGCCTCATTAATTTGGATGTCATAATCGATAGTTTGGGTGCGTTTCCCCGGCCCTGGGCTCAAGTCTGGATCACCTCGGGTTCCTATGACAACAATACACTCAACAGCATCGAGGCAGGCTGGCAAGTAAGTAATTAATTAGTAACCATTTCTGTAATTTAAAGTTTCATATGCACAAACTGACTAAGATTTAATTTTTTCTTATTTTTCGAGTTTATCCCGACTTATATATATGGATCATTAGCCCATGAATTTCATCTTTTGGACAGTTCATTTATTTTATTTTATTTCAGTTTGAATTAGGTTGTTTGGGTATCTGATCGAGTTCGTGTTGGTAGTTTGTGTTTTGGAAATTTCGGTTTGGATATCCTAATACATATAATTCTCACAATCGGATTGGGTTTGGATCATTATACTTTGGTTTTGGTTATATTTTAGATATAACTGAGAAAATGCTGTTTTTTATTTGGTTAAAGAGAGGTTCTATTTATATCGTTTGGTCTTAGGATTTTCTATTGTTAAATGACTTTCGAATATTGTGAGCAAACATGTTTTGAAACTGAAATTTTCAAGTGTATTATTGAAAAAGCCTATGACACATGTCAATATTAGGCCTAGCTGTTAGGATATCCGTTCAGATTGCGTATTTCAGATTTTTGGGTCTAGTATCCGTTTCGAGTATTTCTGCATATTGGGTCAGGTTCAATGATTTTGGATCGGTTTCGAATACTTAGATTTTGAAAGCAAAAGTCAATTTTTTCATTACTTAAATTTCTTGTAATTAAAAAATTATTACTAAATTAACTGATTTTTAATAGGTTTATGAGTTTGGAAATAAAAATTTGAAAATAGAATGGCAATAATTTGGTTGTTGTTTTGAGATTTTAGATGCAACTTTTATCAATGCATGAAACAATAAGTTTGACTGACATTATTTTAAATGAAAAACAAATCACTTTTATACAATTATTGTACCATGTATACCATTAATATAAATAGTTTAAATAAAATATAAGAAATAAAATAAGAACATATAGTTAAATATAGATATGTTCGGTTATCTTCGGATATTAATTCAAATTCAAATATTATTTGCTTGGGCTAAGATATTTCTCTAACTTGATATGTTTGAGTATTTTGCTACTTTTGTTCAGATTCTGGTACATATATTTTTGAATCGGGTTCTATATTTTTGAATCGGGTTCTCGTATGAGTTAGGGTATCAATTAAAATGTCTGGGCATAGTCAATATGGTCAAAGTAATTTATTGCATATCCGCATATCGTTATGACATAATAAATATTATATATTAAAATAGAGAGAGAGAAGGACAGTTCACCTTATAAAAGTTTTCTAATCCCACTAGATAATGTCTTAAAACACTTGTGCAAATAATTATGTGTATATAAAGATATGATGTCTATGAAAGGATGGTGGTCAAGACATGTTCAAGGACATTTGGGCTGGCCTTTGGAGTTCTTTAAGTCGCGGTAACAAGGACACTCATCTTTGTTTCCATAAGTTCCTGAGGGAACACAATAGTTACACTTCTCGCAACATAGATTGCAGTACTTGAGACACCGATCTTGTCTTCCTGCCTTTGAACATCTCACGTTGCACTTTCCATTGCATGGTGCTAATTCATGTATTATTTCAGATATAAAATTAGACAGTGAGATTCAACTAAAAAGTTTAATAAAATGAAATGAATCAAGTTATACTTACACGAATCTGCGTTTGTAAACATGAACAAAGAAGATGAGAGGAGAAGAGAAATAATGAAGAATTGCACAACAGCCAACTTCATCGTCATTCTTAGTGAGGTTGAAATTCTTTTGGTTTGATTCGCTAAAAGGTTTGCAACTTTGGGAAGAGATTGGGAAGAAGAAGAAACTATACTGAAAGCTTGCGCAGAATGCAAATGAAGTTATTGTTTAGAATGAGTTAAATGGGGATGCAAAAAGGAGTTATTTATAGTGCAAAAAGGGGCCAAATCTTGGTCGATAGTCTCGGTAACGATCTTGGTCAATAGTTTTGGTTAACTGTTTTGGTCGGTAGTCTTGGTCAATAGATTTGGTCAATGATCTTAGAAAGATTTTAGTCAATAGTCTTGTATATGCATTAAGAGTTATTCTTAGGTTCACCCCTAGGGTGAACCTGTAGGTTCACCAAACCAATAGGATGGTGTTATTTCAAATTTGATATCTTTTAAAAAAGGAAACAAAATCTTGTCAAGTTATTTTATGTTTTTAAAATAAAACAGAAAAAAATAAAAAAATAATAATATTTAAGAAAACGAAATTTTTTTTTAAAAAATATTAATACTAAAACACTAAACCCTAAACCCTAAACCTTAATCCTAAACCCTAAACCCTAATACTAAACCCTAATCCTAAACCCTAAACCCTTGGGTAAATCATAAACCCTTTGGAAAAATCTTAAACCTTGAGTAAATTAATACTAACCAATTATAATGTTTTTTATTTATTTTTATCTTTTTATTTTAAACACATGTTTTTATTTTAAAGATATATTAAAAGATTTTTTGTTTTAATTTTTTTTGCAATTATTACTGTTTTTATTTTATTTTTATCTTTTATTTTAAAACATAATATAAAGTTAAAATATATTTTAAATAATTTTTTTTCATTTTCTGTAAATATTATTATTCTTATTTATTTTTTTCTAGTTTTATTTTAAAAACATAATATAACTTGACAAGATTTTGTTTCCTTTTTTAAAAGATATCAAATATGAAATAACACATTTCTATTGGTTGGTGAACCTAGAGGTTCACCCTAGGGGGTGAACCCAAGAATAAGTCAATGAATAATATTAATGCATGAGTTATTCTTAGGTTCACCCCCTAGAGTGAACCTCTAGGTTCACCCCCTAGAGTGAACCTCTAGGTTCACCAACCAATAGGGTGGTGTTATTTTATATTTGATATCTTTTAAAAACGGAAACAAAATCTTGTCAAGTTATATTATGTTTTTAAAATAAAAATACAAAAAATAAATAAAAAATAATAATATAAAAAAAAACGAAAAAACACTTTTTAAAAAAATATTTAGCACTAAAACACTAAACCCTAAACTCTAATCCTAAACCCTAAACCCTAATACTAAACCCTAAACCCTAATCCTAAACCCTAAACCCTTGGGTAAATCATAAACCCTTTGGGAAAATCTTAAAATTAATACTAACCAATTATACTATTTTTTATTTTTATTTTTTATTTTTTTTAAACAAATGTTTTTATTTTGAAGATATATTAAAATATTTTTTTGTTTTAAATTGTTGTTTGCAATTATTACTGTTTTATTTTATTTTTATCTTTTATTTTAAAACATAATATAATGTTTAAATATTTTTTTAAAGATTTTTTTTCGTTTTTGTATATATTAATATTTTATTTCATTTTTTATTTTTATTTTAAATACATAATATAACTTGACAAAATTTTGTTTACTTTCTTAAAAGATATCAAATATTAAATAACACCATTCTATTGGTTGGTGAACCTAGAGGTTCACCCTAGGGGGTGAACCCAAAAATAAGTCTCTCCACCTAGAAGTCAGGTATAAAAGAAGGAGTTATTCTTAGGTTCACCCCCTAGGGTAAACCTCTAGGTTCGCCATCCAATATGATTGCATTATTTCAAATTTGATATCTTTTAAAAAAGAAAACAAAATCTTGCTAAATTATATTATGTCTTTAAAAATAAAAATAAATAATAATATTAATAAAAAGGAAAATCATTTCAAAAAATATTTTAACACTAAACCCTAAACTCTAATCCTAAACCCTAAACCCTTGGGTAAATCATAAACACTAAACCCTAAACCCGAATCCTAAACCCTAAACCCTTGTGTAAATCATAAACACTAAACCCTAAAATGTAACAATATTTTGTTTTCATTTTAATGATATATTAATTTATTTTTTTTTGCAATTATTAATGTTTTTATTTTATTCTTATCTTTTTAATTTAAAAACATAATATAATGTTTAAATATATATTTTTTAAATAATTTCGTTTTTTAAATATTATTATTATTTTTTTTTTGATTTTTATTTTACAAACATAATATAGCTTAACAAGATTTTATTTCCTTTTTAAAAGATATCAAATATGAAATAACATCATTCTATTGGTTGGTGAATCTAAAGGTTCACCCTAGGGGGTGAACCCAAGAATAAATGTAAAAGAAGGAAAGCTGTCTAGCTAGAAGGGGCTCTTCATGAGAGGAAAAGAGAAGAAGAGGGAGAAGCGAATGAATAGAGGAAAAGATTCACAGCTTCATCATTTATTCTTACATAAGATTCACATATTCAGATCATCAAATGGAATCATTCCATTCATTATTCATATATTTCTATATAATTTATTTGCACTTACTATCATTTAACTACTAGGACTTAGAATCTTACTCACTAGACAAAGATTGGAAACCTCTTATCTTGAATACACAACACGATTAATATGGCACATAGCTCAAGGGACCCTCGTCGCAATGACATGGAGTAATCATAGTTTAATGGAGTTCAAGGAACCTAGCTAAAGCCTTCCTTACCGTACAATCATCTAAATCCTAACCCTATCTCTTTGTCTAGACTAAGCGTCTCCTTATGGTGGAAGATAAAGAATTCGACTGAGCTCAAAGCTAAGAGGATAGACATTTCTCTGTTTGTTTCTTTAGATAATTTTGTTTGTTTTGGGGTTTACGCAAAAAAAAAGTTACTGAAGACTTACAAAGTTAGACAGAAAAACTCAGTGAAAATACTTGCTTTTCTTGAGCTAATTGTTATCTATCATAGACATTTTATCTTCACTTCTTGAGACTTATTATAATTATCTAGCTGATGCATATTTGTGTGTTTTGATGAATGATACATAGCAATATAGTTGAATATCACGCCATATTGTCATGATAATAAACTTTTGCATCTAATAGAATAGCATTTTGATGTAAAAAAAAAAACTTTTGCATCTTTAGATTGTCTCGATTAAGAACATACTTTGTACACAGTACATACACTTATCAAACTTCACCTCTAATATTTAATTAATTAAAATTATTCGTTTATTGTCAAGATCTTTCGGATTTTCATACATAGGAATAAATTGAACTCATTATTCATGTATCAACCACAATTGTAAATATTTATGTGTATATAAAAGATATGTTGTTTATGAGAGGGTATCTTCAAAACATGTTTAAGGACACTTGGGTTGGCCTTTGGAGTTCTTCATATCGCGGTAACAAGGACACTCATCTTTGTTTCCGTAAGTGCCTGAAGGAACACAATAATCACACTTCTCACAACATATATTGCAATACTTGAGACACCGGTCTTGTCTTCCTGCCTTTGAACATCTCGTATTGCATTTTCCATTACATGGTGCTAATTAATTGTATCATTCCAGACATAAAATTCGATAGTGAGTTTCAAAAAAAAAAATCATAATATTGAAATGAATTATTTATACTTACACGAATCTGCGTTTGAAAGTATAAACAAAGAAGATGAGAGGAGAAGAGAGATAATGAAGAATTGAACGACGGCCAACTTCATCTTCATTCTTAGCCAGGTTGGTTGATTCTTTTTTTTTTTTTTGGCTTCACTAAAGGTTTGCAACTTTAAAAAGAGTTTGGAAGGATGAAGGAACAAAACTGAAAGCTTGCACACAATGTTAATGAACTGATAGTTTGGAATGAGCGAAATGAGGCTACAAAAAGGAGTTATATATAGTGAAAAATATTGGAGTAGGCCAGTTACAAAAAAGAAAAGAAAAAATAGGAGTAGGTGAAATGTTTGTTATATATTGTGTATTTAAGAAAACAACTATAGATACAAATTTATTACTTACATTTTTCGTATCATATACTTGTTACGTCAAGTTAATCATACGAACTCGCTTTTAGAAAATTAACTCCTGGTAATTTTGTTCAAAAGATTAATGAACAAGATAATAAGGACTATTCAATTCACTATTGTCATCTTTTGTATTATAAGCCTTTAACTAAAGAAATAAAGATTATTATGTTATTGGCTACTATGAAATTGTTTCCCAGGCTTCTTTAGTTCTAAAAGAAATATTTTTTTAAGACAATAGATTTGCTTTAAGGGGTCTATGTTTTTCATTGTTGCGTGCCGTTATCTAAATGTGTTACATAATATTATTACTGTCATTAATGAAATTAGATACGTGTATACGCATCAAATGGTTATTACTTTTCTTAAATGAGATTATGAGAGATACGAAGGCACAATGTCGTTCACGTTGAGCGACCATCGCGTTAAAGCTATAACAAAAGTGGCACACGTAATCGGAACCTAAAGGCAGGAGAACTTCCAGAGAATTCTACTAACATTGTTATATTCATTATTTTATAAAAAAAAGTTTATAGAAAAGTTGGAAGGTGAACACTCCAGAAGAATGTAGTGGCTTGTTTAACGTAGTGCATCTATGCTTATCTCAAACTTAAGGATGTCAACCAAAACGAAAACACTACATGGGGATCGCATAATAAGATCATGCATTCATGATCAGTTAAAACAAAACTGATAGACCACCCACTTAGCACTATATTTATGAAGTGACATTTGTTAAATTAGATCTCTTACTTAATACAAATCTTGTCCAATAGAATAGGCTGAAAAATGAGATGGATTTACTTCATTTTTTTTTGTGGTAATACGGTTCTCTCGGGACTTAAGCTCTTTAGCAATATATATGTTTCGTATGCATGCTTACATAATTGTATACAAAATTATATTTCTTTGGGGACTTTTAGTAATATGTTCTCTGTGCATGCTTACATAATTATTTGCAAACTAAGATATTACTACAATTTGTTCCTTATAAAACTCACATCCACCTACATTTTCAATAGTTTAAGAGGTATAACACGTTTTTTCACATTATTACTTAGAGCATCAACATCGCAAATCTTTTGTGCGTCTCTTAAGAGGAAGTGGCCCACGATTTATCAAAAACTCACCTCTTATATATACATAATAAACGACGTTTGTTGCATATATTTTACACTATTTTGTGGATTTCACGAGACACACGACGACCTGTAATTATTTTTTTTTTTAATTATTTTTTAAAAAAAATTAGATAAAACAAAAATAAAAAACAAGATGAAAAAAGGAACGGCGCCACCGTCCCCGCTAGGCCTGGGCATTCGGGTAGTCGGGTCGGGTTCGGGTCGGGTCCTTTCGGGTCCGGGTCTTTCGGGTCTAGGAGTTTAGGATCCGATAGGGTAATTTCAAATTTTCGGTTTCGGTTCGGTTCGGGTCGTATCGGGTCCGGGTCGGGT
The DNA here is from genome assembly GCA_932364175.1 of Eruca vesicaria subsp. sativa. NCBI lineage: Eukaryota > Viridiplantae > Streptophyta > Magnoliopsida > Brassicales > Brassicaceae > Eruca > Eruca vesicaria. The sequence goes on along the minus strand of CAKOAT010051710.1, from coordinate 186,313 downwards.
CGGGTCTTAGATAATTGGACCCATTCGGATAATTAGAATTTATCGGTTCGGATTCGGTTCGGTTTCGGGTCGGGTTCGGTTCGGGTTCGACCTAAAAAATACCTAAATATATAAAAAAAAAATCTGAAAATACTTATATATCCGAAAATATTCAAAATTTTATTCAAAATTTGTGTTTTTACTATATTAAAATGTGTATAAATATATTAAATTATGCGAGATACAACAACAATTTGTTGTCTCCTAGTGGTTGACCCCCTTACTCTCTATAGAAACAACCCGTCTTCGACTCCCCCTCAATGCATTTTATTTAATTTACACTATTAATTCGGGTACCCATCGAGTTTCGGGTTCGGTCCGGGTCAGGTCCAAGACCCACGGGTCCTCCACAACAAGACCCGATAGGGTGATTTGCTCGGGTCGATTCCTACCCGGACCCGGTTTTTTCGGGTCGGTTTCGGGTCGGGTCCGGGTAAAATGCCCAGGCCTAGTCCCCGCAATGATGATGGTCTTAGATGGCCTCCTAGCAACTCACACATATGTATGTGTGTGTGTCATGTCCAGATATATTTAATTTACTGAAAGTTTAGGTAAAAATATTTGAACTATCACAAAATTCACTATAAATCTTTCAATTAGTTTTGACCCAACATATCATTGTTGTTCTAGAGATCTTTGTAGTGGGATTTGTTGGGTAAAGAGTAGCTTATAAGCATTATCTACACTTCACCCAAGTTGCATCTGCTTTCTCATCGTTTGCAACAACACTTGTTAACTCGACTCCCTTTCCTTGGTGGATCCTTCACAAATCTACGGAATCATGCCACGCGTCTACTTTTTGTTGGCTCTTCAAATTCGTAAATCGCAAAAGGCCCATAAGGCTTCATATTTGATGGGCCTCTCTGCGGGCTAACATACGCTGGAAGCAATATCGTGCACGCGAAGAAAAAGGGCGTATAATAACAAAAAAACAAGCAAGGAGGAAGCAAAAGACAAAATTAAAACCAAGGGAGGCGTAATTTAGCCGTCCGCCATTTCCATCGTTCTTCTCTGCTCATCACTACAACCACGATCTCTCCTCTGCATCATTCGATCTGGTAAAACCATTCGTCTCGATCTCCTCCATTCTCCGTCGATTTATCCAATTTCCACGAAGCTATTTGATTTGATCTCTGAGTTTTATTTTCCTTTTTCGTAATTATAGATTCGATGGCGGCACCTCCTGCTAGAGCTAGAGCCGATTACGATTACCTCATCAAGCTTCTCCTTATCGGCGACAGCGGTACGTATTCTAATTCGCGTGTTGAGGCGTTTTCCGAAGTGTTGTTTAAGATCGTTCTGTGTGTTGAGATCTGTGTAGATATTTAAGTGTTGATAGGATTTGATTGTTGCAGGTGTTGGGAAGAGTTGTTTGCTGTTAAGGTTCTCTGATGGATCTTTCAACACTAGCTTCATCACCACCATTGGGTTTGTTATCTTTCTTTTTCTTCAAACCATGATTAGTAGAGAGAATTTGATGTATGTTTTCACTTGAGTTAGTTAGTTTAATCATTTGCTTTGTTCTGATGCAGGATTGATTTTAAGATAAGAACTATTGAGCTTGATGCCAAACGAATCAAGCTTCAGATTTGGGATACTGCTGGTCAAGAACGTTTCCGTACCATCACCACTGGTCAGTCAAACCTTCTTCTCGTATAAGCTGCTTCTTCTCGTATAAGCTGCTTGCTCTAGTAGTGTCTTATAAGATACATTGAATTAGAGGATTAAGAGTATAAGGATATCTTTTTAGGTTTTGCAGTCGGCTTAATGTTATGGCGGATGCTTTCTTTGTATCGTTGATGTTTTGGTGAAAGCCTCTTTTGTTGCAACTGTAGTTTGTGTTGACGTTCTCCTTCCTTTTACACTTTTTACAGCTTATTACCGAGGGGCAATGGGCATTTTGCTCGTGTATGATGTCACTGACGAGTCATCCTTCAACAGTATATTATCCTATACGCATAACGTCTTTGATCTTTACATTTCTGCTTTGTTCTGGACCTGTTTTCTTGACTTTATTGCAGACATTAGGAACTGGATTCGTAACATTGAACAGCACGCTTCGGATAATGTCAACAAGATCTTGGTAGGGAACAAGGCCGATATGGATGAGAGCAAGAGGGTACAGTACATTTCAAGCGAGTTTCATTCATATGGATTTTTTAACTGCCTGGTGAACGACTACTGATTAAACTAATAGCGTTTTTGGTGATTCTTCTTTTTTTTCCAGGCTGTACCAAAAGCAAAGGGTCAAGCACTTGCTGATGAATACGGAATCAAGTTCTTTGAAACAGTAAGCCAAACATTGTCTCATGAGAACAACTCATTGGTCGTATTTGTTTGCTTACAGTAAGCTATTTGTCATTTCCCATGTCAGAGTGCCAAAACTAATCTAAATGTGGAAGAGGTTTTCTTCTCGATAGCAAAGGACATTAAGCAGAGACTCACAGACACTGACTCCAGGGCAGAGGTTATTAAATTACTTTGTTACATTCTGCAGTTCTTTCACTTCACATTTACTTCTTGCAAAAGTAGTTTAATACCTTGGTTTTTGTTTTGTCACAATTCCATCGTTCATTGCAGCCTTCGACGATTAGGATCAGCCAAACAGACCAGGCAGCTGGTGCCGGACAGGCTACGCAGAAGTCTGCATGCTGTGGAACTTAAAAACTCCCAAAGATTCTGACGGTGAAGTGAAGTGAAAAAAAAGAGAACAACAAATTTATCTTGGGGTGCTTTTGTAGTTTTTTTCTTTGATGATTTGTTTTTAATTGTTCGCGAGGGTAACAGAATCTTGAAGAAATCGTTCGTTCTCAGATAGATTTGATCTCTTAAGCTGATTCTATTGGTAAATTGTTGAACTCTGGCTCATAACTCTCAGTCTCGTTCTTATCTTCTGTTTTCTTTGTTACATCATCAGTTCTTAAAGTTTTTTTTTCCCTTTTAGCACACTTACTAAAGGTTTAACTCATACACCAATTACAGCAAAATAAAAAACGAATATGTTCTTACATTAACATCCAGCAAAATATTTGCCATATTATATTCAAAGGGAACTCTCTTTTGTTGCCATAAATACACGGAAGTTCACGAGTTGCTGTATGGAATGATTCTGAACGAAAACAAAAACAGAGCGTTAGAAAGTGTGAAGAATATGCAAATCCATGAAGAAGAAGATGGACCTTTCCATAGGCGAAATGCTTTCTGGTTGATAGGAGAACCAAACACAGTATGAAGTATGAACCACATCAAACAACATAGTCTCTGGACTCTTTTTTAAGTTCTTGAACTATCTGATAAACCGTCTTCCTGTTTTGAAAGTCTATATGATTGTTTGGATGCTTTGTTTACGTCCAGCGTGTCTCCCAAATGCATACGCGTTGATTAGCATCAAACCAGATAGTTATTTATCAGGCAGGGTGTTCCTCAGAGAAAAAGAAGCGTATATGTTGTCTCAACTTTGTGAAGTCGCAAGCTTGGCATCCGCAGAGATAACTTGATCCTTTTGATGCCTGAAAGTTTCATCATATTTCAATGCAGTCACAATTTATAAACCAAGACTTAGACTTACTGAAAATTTCAGAATACTGCTTCAGCTTTTTTCTTTAAGGCAGGAAGTAGGCCTAGGCATTCGGGTAGTCGGATCGGGTCCTTTCGGATCTAGGAGTTTAGGATTCTATAGGCTAATTTCAAATTTTCAGTTCCAGATCGTTTCGGGTCGTACCAGATCCGAGATCCGGATCTGATCGGATCTTAGATAATCGGACCCATTCGGATAATTAGAATTTATCGGTTCGGATTGGGTTCGGTTTGGGTTCGACCTAAAAAATACCTAAATATACAAAAAAATATCTGAAAATATTTATATATCCGAAAATATTCAAAATTTTATTCAAAATTTGTGCTTTTATTATATTAAAATATGTATATATATATTAAAATATGAGAGATACAATAACAATTCGTTGTCTCTTAATGGTTGACCCCTTTATTCTCTATAAAAATAATCCGTCTTCGACTCTGAGTCTTCGGGTCCGGGTGAAAGGGTCAGGGCTAACATGAAGCAAAAATCAAGTGATATGATGTTACGGTAACCACGAAGCTCATCTTACGCGTGTTGTGTGACGTCTAATCTTGACCGTTCATCTCTTTAAGAGTTGTCGGCCCAAACTACTTTCTATTTGATGTGCTAATAAGTGGCTCTTCCAAGTGAGAAATGACCACTCTTATGTTGCGTTAGAGCATCAACATCGTTGTTAGTGGTTTTCATTGTTTGAAACTCTCAAAATCTAAATAGCAAATTATATTAATATTTAGTTAAAAGTATTTTAGAATTTTAGAAAGAGAAACCTATAACTGACTTAAAATTCTGAATAATGATATTCTTAAGTGTTTGTTTTTAGTTTTACCAAAGAAAAATATAACTGGCAGTAATTTGCTAAAACCCTCGATGGATATTATTTTTTAAGTGCTTCTCCCTTCTCAGAAATATTGGTGCTATCACCTCAAATTTTCTCCTTCACTTTCGTCTCCCTGTATAATTGTTTCCAGCTCCATCTTCGTTTAGTAATCTAATTTACATTTGCCCTAGTTGCTTAATTTTAATTATATATTACGTTATATACACACTGGTAGATAAAGCAACATGCATATATATATATATATATATGTATATGTATCTCTTTGTTTTAGTTAGCACCAGGTGTTTGAGTTTTTCGCTAAATCCACCTTCGTGTATGTCATTGTGTGTTACTTTCTGGTACGTCAGAGTTCATAATAGCCAGCTTGCAAATATTCTAGAGGATTAACATACAGCCCTAGAGCTATCTAGATTTCTCTAGATTCCAACTTCAGATTACTCTAGAGGATACATACAGTCCTAGAAAGATCTAGAGACATTTTAACAAAAGAAAAAATATCTAGAAACACTTCTTTAATTATCTTCTTCACCTGCTGAAAAATAAAGTCCATTTGTGTTTTCAGGTTGATAAGTCGACGCATGAACACACTCTATTTAGTTTCAAAAAAAGAATATGCTCACTTTTATTTATATAGCCCAGGTTATTATCCGTGGTTGGGTTATAGTAACAATATATTTGGTAATGAATCAAAAGCTAAATAGTATGTTATGTTTTAAACTGAATGATATCACATATATAACAAATTTCAATGCTAAGTAAAAAACAAATAGTTTTACAAAGAAAGAAAATAAAAGATATACACTCTATGAAAGTTTTCTAAATCTGAGATCTATGAATAAAAATCTAAAATATTAAGGAAGAACTTAAAGAATGAGATGAATTAATTAATACATTCACATTTTCTCCTTTGAAGTTATTAGTTATCTAAACTAACTAATCTATGTATAAAAGCTAGCTTTGACAAAAAAAATGTATAAAAGCTAGCTTGCAAAATTTATGTAGACTCCAACTTCAGGTAGTTAGAGACTAACATAAAATCCTATGAACATCTACTAAGCTTCCTTTATCTTCATCATCCGAGGCAAGATAAGTCCATTTGTGATTCTATATTGATAAGTCCACTCATAACACATGTACATTTTTTGTTTAATTATATAATTCGGGTTGTTATTGTTCATGGTTTCGGAAAATAGTAACAAGACATTTTGATAAGGAATGAAATCTAAACAACAGGTTACGTTTTAATCTGAAAGATATCATATATATACCAAAACTTTAAAGCTAAGTAAATGTATTCTCACCAAGAAAGAAAATAAAAGATTACACCCTATGAAAGTTTCCTAAATCTGCAGATGCATATGTATAAATCTAAAATATTTTTAAGGAAACAAATCAAAGAATTGAGAGAAGCTAATTAATATATCCAGGAAAATAAACAAAACGAAATGAAAAAAGAAAACAAATCAACAAACAGTTCTTCCAAGCTCCAACTTGAGATTCAAATTCTCCACCATCCCCAAACTCAGATCCAGACAAGCCAACCTCCCACTGCTCGATTTCTTCAACGTCAACAACGTCGCCTCCGGCAATAACTCGCGTGTAACCAACGCGCCGCCGCCGCCGCCACTCTCGTTCCTATGTCTTCTCATGTGTCCTCCTAGAGCTTGTCCCATGGGAAACTCCACTCCACATATAGGACAAGGATGCGACGACGACGCTTTGGTCTTTTTAATCAGACCAGAGAGGCTCTCACTGTTAGGCTTCTTGTGGCTCGCACGGTGACCTCCCAACGCTTGAAACGAATGAAACTCCTTCAAACACGTCTTACATGTGAAAACGCGTTTTGCGCTTCCACCGTCAACGTTCTCTTGTCCGACTCTTGATAAGAGCATCAGACAGCTCGCCGCCGTAGTCTCCACCGTCGACTTGAACTCTGAAATAGCAACCATGTTTTTTGTTTTTCTGATGATAAAACGAAACAAATAAGATTTTTTTTTTTTTGAGTTTGTATGGGTTGTGTGATAGTTGATTAATTGTTGATGTTGTGTTTGTGTCTGGTTGGGAACTATTTATAGATATCGAGTTGTGTGGACTGAAGACGTGTGTGAAAAGGACGAATATACCCTTATGACTTGGTGGGTAAGGAAGTGGCGGGGAAGGAGTGTGGTAGTATCGTAATTACGTGGGAATAGAAGGGGCAAGGAGAAAAGATGCGGGTTATGTGGTCACGATGTGCGACACCGCGTAGCTTAGGAGACTGTATAATAAAAACGAAATAGTCGTTTGGATGAGAATCTTCCTCGTGTTTTCTCGAACCCTTTTTATTATTTTAAGATATTTTTATTACATAACTTAACTAAACTATTAGTTTGGTCTTTTATTTACTACGCGCGGCGCGTGTTTTTCTCTCAGCCGTCTTCTAGATTTATTTGAATATTTTAAGAAATCAACTTTTCAAGATATTTTTTAAAAAAGTGTATATGAAAAATATGATAAACTTCTTAATTTTTTTTTTCAAGAGTTTTAAACATCAAAAATCATTGGTTATTGACATATTAAAATTAACGAGTGTGTGTATATTGTCGACAAGTACAACCCTACCACCCACTGGGTTATCCAGCAACTTCACATCCTGAATCCTATGGAGTATTTGGATCACATGAAATTTATTTGTGTTCGAAAACAGGAATGTATCAGCAAAGATAACGATCAATAAAGCTATTATTTCTGCACGAGATTGGTTGCAGGCACAGGGATATGGACTTCCCTCAAATCAGATAGGCCACTACGACCGAGAACTCCCACCTATCCGTCCAGATACTATTTTATGTAATTCTGATGCTGCCTGGTCATCTGAAACTTATAAGGCAGGACTGGGATGGATCTTTGAGAATGCAGGTCTAGCTCTTACTAAGGAGAACTCTCGAGCGATCGAACACGTTTCATCTCCCCTCATGGCGGAAGCGCTGGCTATGAGGGAAGCGGTGCTGGAGGCTAAGCGCACAAACCTTCTCAACGTCTGGTTTAGAACCGACTCTCAGGAGCTCGCTAGAGCTATCAACTCGAAATCATATCCGGTAGAGCTTTTCAGAGTTCTCATGGATATCGAGTTTTTATCATTTTCTTTCACTTTCTTCTCTGTCTCTTTTGTTGGTCGTCAACAGAATGTGAAAGCTGACTACATTGCGAAATCAGCTCTTCACAGTTATTCCTCACTCTTGTAATGACTCTCGTTTAGATCTATATATCATCTTCATGTTGCCCAAAAAAAAGAGTGTGTGTATATTAAGTCTCTTATTTGGTTCCTATCAATTGTTATTTTATTATTACAATTCTAATTTAAACCGGAACATTTAGTTTGGTGGTGAAAGATTCACGATTGTGAATACTGTCACATATGTTTGATTCTTGGTCACTGCAGATTTATCATATAAGTTATAGGGTCCGAGACCAAAAACCATTATACGGCGATCTCTATGGTGATCAGTGTGTTGGTTTTTGATCGTTTCGGTCTCTAGTTTGAATCATTTCGATGGAGTTAGAATATTTAGTTAGTAATAAAAAAAATTCTAGTTTAAATAAAGTAGCAAGTAGAAAAGAGTTGTTGTATGTTATTTAAATTTTTTTTCAAAAAAAAGAAAAATATGTTATATAAAATTGTCGTCAGCAGTGCGATCGACAAATGACAATCCCCGCGATGGCATGACACAACAAAGTGCGTGAGACGTAAACGTTGAAAGCTCGCGTGTGGAGTAAGGGAGTAAGTGAGAGTAAATAACGAGAAGATGTGTACGGAAACTTGATGGAAACGTGGGAAGCAAGTAGAAGAGATAAGAAAAAACAAAAAGAGAGACTGACGTAGCTCTTCTAGCACCTTTTCACGCGGTTCTAAACTTCGTTACATATATAAAACTCTTTAATTCTTATGCCTTAAGATTCTTGTTTTCACACACTCCCTCTCCTAATTCACAACTAGTCCATGATATAGGGTCAATTATAAAAGTCTATTAAAACAGTTTATATGATTGGACTAGTATAGCATGGTTGTTGGATTATAAGAGTAACAACTAACTAACGTATAAATAGATAAAACATATGACCGACTTGTTTTGTTTTCTTTGGTTGACTATCTCTATCAGTTTTCCATTTTGCTTTGCACGCCAGATCATATGATCAATCAAAATGAAACTTATCCTTTTTTGACGAAATATTTATTATTTTTGTTCTTTCTCTTTACGCAAATTGTATTTAATTTTATGTGCTTAGGAAAATTTCGCGCCATGACTCAGGTTTAGAAAAGAAGTTACTATTTGCATTGGAAATGAATTTAAATAGGAATATAAATCTGTTTTCTAAACGCGGATATTAATAATTTCAAACCCAATACGTGTCTCAAGAACTTAATCCATATCGCAACGTATGTGAATCAATATCTTCTCTCTAATGAATTGTTTCCATATACGTACGGAGAAGTCATTCAATGATTTTAAAATTAGTATTGATAGCCAGTTGTAAAGATAACACCATATTAATAGTGATTAGTTACATGTGGATCTTGACAAAAATGGTTACATGGGGATCCAGTTTCAATTTGTGAAAACTGATGTTTGTTACGAAAAAGGTGTTTCATACTAATAAATAGATTGACGACAACAGTTTTCCTTATTGTGCAATATGTCACAGAAATAAATATTTTTTGTTACAGAAAATTAACGAAGAAAATCTTTGGCAAACGTAACACCAAGAAAATAGGAATAAAAAAGGAAACAAATAAGTAGATCATATTACTCTTTTTTTTAGTTGCAAATACCTATAGTTTCAAAGCGGTGAGAGAGAAGAGTTATGCTAAACTCACTCAATAACAAATCTTTGATAGTAAGTTGAGATTGTCCGTGATTATATCCTTTATCAAATATAGATTGAGTCATTGAGGAAAAGAGTCAGAACTAGGGAATTTTTGAAGATATGCGAGTGAACACTCAGCTATACTAACAAAACGTGTCTCCAAAGTTTATGTTTTCTTCTTCTCATCTTCACTCTCTTCAACTCTCATTCTTTTGCTCTTAAAAGGATCTCTTTTTTCTCTATGTTTACATTGGTCTTACGATATGCACATGTTTAATTGTTTAATTATATATATGTGTAGTCCTATATAGTGTACTTGGGATTTTAATTGTTTAATTGTGTGTTAGTGTACAGTCTTATATAGTGTACTTGGGATTTCAATGAATCGTGTTGCTCACTCGCATCACGCATGTCTCGCCTCTTTCTTGGGAAGGTAACACATTTTCATAATCGAACAAGTTCTCAAATATTATGAATTAATAATAGTAGTACTTATGAACTTAAGTAACAGTTCTTCAAAAAATTTAAAGTCTAACAATCAAACTTAATTTAGCGAAATCATAAATTGTAAATTAGATTCAAAATCAGTAGAGGAAAAGAGATAAATATTGTGTTGACTTTCAAAACATTCAAACCAAAATAATAATTTATGATTATTATTCACTAACCTTTGATTGGATTATGGATTGCCTGACTTTTCTGGTTTATCTAAACTGAAGCCGGTTACTAAGCTTTAACCAAACCAGGTAATTTGTCCGGACAGCCTATTTACCGGTCTGACGGGGCAGGTCGGTCCTGGCTTTAAAACACTGCATGAAACTAATCGATTCTCAATGATAGCCATCAAAGTTCAGAAGACGCTATATTTTACTCATTAAATACACATATCAAAGGTTTTGCCACTATACTGCATGTGTTCCTCAATAAATGGATTCAGGCTTTCAGCTAATGCTGATAAGAAATGTATACTAATACACCTAAAATACGAACATGAACATATTTCTACGTTTTTCATTTTAACTCTTGAAGGTACAAATTATGTATATCGATGCAACATTCCACAAAGCGACTCCGTTTAGCTACGGCTCAGGCCATGTACAACCTAATAAGGCCTCACACTCTGGCCTTTTCTACGATCTAGACATTGGAGACTGCTTAGACTTCTATACCCTCGGTCTTAACAACACCTTAGTTCGACTCTTTGCTGAGGATCCACAGTATATGTGTTGCCAAGGAGCCAATCTTTTAGACTTCAACTACCCTTCCATCACTTTCCATAACCTCACAGACTCTGTCACAGTCACACGCAAACTCGGGAACGACCGCCTATGACCTACAAAGCCCATTTCCGAGCGAAGTTAGCGAAGGCTTTAGGCTACGTCTTCGGTGAGCTGACGTGGACATACTCCAACCATTACGTGAGAAGTCCTATTGTCGTCGAACTTTCAAGCTAACCTCTAGCCACTTTATACATCACTCTACTTTATCTTTTCCCTTTTATTATCATTTCAAGCTTTCTTTCTATTGCACAGTTACAAAATAGCTTTCTATTGTTTGGGATAATATTAAAAAATTTAATAGTTAAAAAACATGTACTTGCTTTAGAAAGAAAATATATTACACATGTCATAATGTTGTGCAACTTAATATTTTGCCAAGTGGAAGCGTAAGTAAGCAAGAACTGAACGGCGCTTCTTGCATGTCCAGTGACAAACGGTACTTACTACATAAGCTGTGTCTTGGATCTTGACCAGCTAAACTCAATTCGGGTTTAGGTAACGAAGAAATGAAGACGAGATCATCATCCGAGGCTGCCCTGGTTCCTTTTGTCAAGTCTCCGGCTGGTCACGGTCGCGAAGCCCTGCTGCAGATCGTGGACCCCACTTCGTCTCACCGAAAACTTTTGCCGGGGTGGACCATCGTGAAACGGCCGCGATCGTCGTCTGCTAGCCGCAAAGGCAGTGTCGATACTGTAAGTGAAAGCTGACTTAATTCTTGATTGTCCTGTCTGTGATTGGTATCAAGTTGATGATTTTTATTGCGTGGCATAGCTCTTGGTTGTTGCATGTAAGCCAGCCAGGGGTCTATAATTCGTTTATTTACATATGGTTTCTTGGTTCAAAGTATTTGACTATTTGTATTGAAGATAGATCTTAGAGATTTATTATTTGAAAAGCCTCATAGCTAGTTACTTTATTTTTGTGTGTGTGTGTAGTTGGGTAAGTACTTTATCGAGCCAGGGACTGGTAGAGAGTTTCCGTCTCTAGAATCTGTTCAAAGACACTTGGTTGGAGAAGTACATGACAGACGCTTGACTCGAACAGGACACTTTTCCAATGAAAGAACAAGGGTTTATGAAAAATCCAGAACCAAACAGGTCCCTTGATCATTCGAAGTTGCATGGTTCTTGTATCAAAAGACTTTAATATTAGTGTGTTTGTTTTTTTTTTTTTTTTGCAGGATCGTGGCAGGTTAGAATATGCTTCCAAAGGTTTCCGTTTACCTAAAGGATGGACGGTTGAGGAATTTCCTAGGTCAAATTCTGGCTGTATTGATAAGGTACTTATTATGTAGAGCTTATATATGAGAGCTATGTTGGTTAGTTTTTTCTATTGTAACTCAAACAATGTACGTATTGGTTCCTTGCAGTATTATGTTGAGAGAAAAACAGGAAAGCGGTTCCGTTCCCTTGTTTCCGTTGAGAGATATTTGAAAGATCCCGGGAAGCGTGCAGATGAGCAGCCTAAGCTTTATGAGTATCACCGTGGCCGTCCCAGAGATTTCAGTTTACCAGATGGATGGATCGTTGAGGCGAAACCGAGGAGAAGTTCCGGTCATATAGACAAGGTGCACACATCTGTAGGTTTGGTTATCTTTGGTTTGCGTGTTATGGTCCAACTATTAGTGATGTTTGTTTGTTTGCAGTCTTATATTGAGCCAGGAACGGGGAATAAATTTCGTTCTCTGGCTGCTGTTGAGAGATACTTGACCGGTACAGTTGACTCTGTTAATTCCATGGTGCCTTCCGGGCGGTTATCGGTAAGTTTCTAAAGCTTTTTACGTCATTTAGAGGTACTATGAACCGGTTCTGTACTATACTGGATTGACGGTGTTTTTCTAAATTTTGGCTTTCAGACTGTTGTTGTTGACGAAAACACACCAGAGAGAGTTAAATGGGTACTGAACGGTCCAGGTGGAAACATGTTTAGTGCGCATGTGAGCGGCTCGGTCGTGTCTAGCTCTGTCAAACAGACATGGTCTGAGGCTTTTGTCTCTTTGATCCAAGACCGCTTTTAACCAAAATGTGGCTCCTTGGTTTGGCGTTTTTGTTGTCGATTTTATAACTTTTGGTTTACTATTTAAGAAGATATCCCGGTCGGTAGTCTCTCCAGTCCAAGTTGTTCATCTTTCGGTCTAGTTTATAATCGACCTTAATAACCTCTTTTACCAGAAATTTCCCTGTCCATAGTCGGTTTGAACCGAATTTTGCTATATCGGGTATGTATGTTAGTGCTCACTTTAAGTTTCAGGACACTAAATCGAATGTTGTTTGTATGTTGTTAGTTTGTAATAATTAGAATAACTAAAATTTTAATGTGTTTAAAAACTGATTTATATGTATTTTTTTTCTTTCTATACTTCTAATTAACTTCTCAAATATAAATAGTGAATATCATACATACATACCAAAAGATAAAACGAGTAGCTCTCAAGTTTAGTCCTTAGAGCATCCCACAAATTAAATTTTTCAAGTAGTTAATTTATTAAATTTTTTATTATAAAATAATGTAAATCAATCATTAGTTGAATTGTGAGTTTCTTTAATTTTCGCAATTTTTTTTTAATTTGCGCAAATTTTATTTTAGGGAGATTATTCATATCCTCTTTCTTATTTTTTCCTGTTAATCTAATTATTTATTGGTGAAAGACTTTTCAAGAGACCCTCACTAGTAATGTTCTTAGATTTAGAGGGTGTTGTTTGATCGTCCTTGGGAAGTATGATAGGTACCTCTTGCATCGAATTTTTTAGTTTAAATGTGACAAAAACTGTGAAGTAGAATGTGCACACGCAATGACAGCTCTTTTTACCGAAATTATTAATTCACTTTCAGTGAAGTCAGTCACCTACTGCAAAGTCTGCAAGATCTTATGCATTTCTATGACCTCTATCTATTCGCGAATTTACAGCAAGAAGACTGAGCCTTCGATAGATTATAGTATTATGTATACAGTTAACTTGTTTAAAAATTCGTCAAAACATTTTCCCTTTTTCAACCTAATGTTTTTACTTCTTTTTTTTCAACCTAAACATTCAAAAACGGCTTCTTACTTCAAAGTTTCAAAACCACAAACAGTTTATATTAATTGAGCAAAGGGCCATGTCTAAATTCTAAAATCTGTGTTAAAAAATTCCTAGTTTCTAATTCGAGATTGGCATATCTGACTATATACACATATCATATGCTTCAGTTTTAATATGGACAATCTTTACAATAATTCTTCATTTCATTCTGATGTGGAATTGTTAAAAAAATGAACATTTTGATATTTAAAAAAAACTATTTCCCCCTAAATAATCATAAGTTTCTGTCATCTTAAAAAAAATTCGATTATTACGTAACTAGTGGTAACATGGTTCATCTGATAAAAATATAGTGGTTGTACACTATAATAAATGCTATTATAGATTTTTTTTTTAAAAAATTTGGCATAGAGTTCTATGATGCATTTGAACTAAGTTACCAAGACTTTGAATATCAATGCTACTTAACACTTCTAGAAATGGGTAAGTTGAAAGTTCTTGGTTTTCAAAGTCAAAAGACAACATTGTTGGTTATTGAAATTTCTTTTGCTATGGTTAATAAAATATTGTGTACGTGCTATATTTGAAATCGGAATTGACGCCAAAAGTACAAATAGGCCAGAATTAAAGGGCATGGAGACTTTCTGAGTTATAAATTTGTGACCTCAAGGCACCACCCCAACATTGACTCTACGCTGTTTTATAATATCAAGGACACATATCACTTTACCACATTTCAATGGCATATAATATAATGTTTTCGATGTAATTTCCAGTAACAAAGTATTTACTTCACTAAACAAATCACGCCAAATTTTAAAATATTAGAAATTATTTGTTACACTTTAAAATTATTTCATAATGAATAATACATCACAAATATGTTTTTTTTTTTGGGGACAAATACACCACAAATATCTATAACCTTACTCTCATGGTTAGAACTTAGAATCATATTACCGCTACTAGAGTTACCAATGGAAATTAACTGAAGATTCATGTGAGATTCCGAATAACTACAAGGAAAAATGAAAAGAGCCTGAAATTAGCCTCAAAAGACACCTAGGGTCAACATTTTTATATGTACACATCATGTTTAGCCTTAACTTTTTTAGCATTCATAGGGTATTTTTAGTAGTTACCTACACATATCACAGTGCTTAAAACTACTCATCATTCCATATTCTTCTTTTCTTTGTTCTTAAACCCAAAATAAACTTGTTAGACTTCGTGCCGTTTCTTTGCTTCTTTCTCATCAGCAACTCATGCAATTTCTTTTGTTACTGGTGCACACCATTGTTCCTTACAGCCACCGACTTTGGTTTTCTAGGAATGCATTTAGCTAGAACCGCCTCTTCCTCATCCTTCTCCTTCGTTGGTCCCATTCTTGAACTCCTAATGTATCATCAAATAATGAACTATTATTATAACCCTCCAATATATTTCATTATTGGTACATATATAAACATCTACTATGAAAAGACATTTGAAAGACACACCAAAATGTACTTCTATAACTTTTTACCATTTCCAGTTCTTCAATCAACCCACGCCATACCCAATTATTTGTACGTACGGGAACTAAATAAAACATAACGAAGCAGAAGTACGTGTCGTTTTCAAATAAAGGGAAGCAAACTGCTTGACGTTTTCAAACCCATTTAATTGTTTGTTTTTTACCTGTCAGCATTGTAAGAAGAAGATCTTTTCAAAGCAGGAACAAGTTCCTTCTTGGTCTCAATCAAACTGCCGCTAAAATACTCCTTATCTTCCAACTTTACCCTCCCAAAACTCTGTAGTTCCTTCTCTGCCCTCTCGAGACTTCTCTCCCCTGCTCCCCGCGTTACCGTGCACCCGCTACGCCCAGCCAACGACAGCCCTTGATCTTTCAACAAAACGGGCCCACATTCTTTAAACGACATCGTACCGCACGAAATCAGCTGCATCAACACGGCAGAAGCGCTCATCCTCCCGCTAGATAAACTCTCCACCGTCCGATTACGATCGTTACTGCTCTCGTTCTGACGCAATATCAGCCGTCCATCCGCTTTGATCAGATTCTCTAAAGTCTCGGGACTCGAATCCGACGGCGGAGGAGAAATCTCGTCTCTGCTCAGCTCAACGCTCTGATGATTCTCGCACCTCGCCGGACTCTCCACCTCCTCCTTCGCCGGCTTCCTCCTCCGCCTTCTCTCGTCCGTCTGAGTAGAAGCGTCCGCCGCGAGTCTCCGAGTCGACTCGGCGCTCGACTCGGTCGCTTTGTACACCTTGTACTCGCTGAGATCGACGGAGCTCCACGACTGGTTTCTCCGGCGATGCACCGCCGCCGGGATATCATCTCCGCCGGAGTTTTTCTCTATGTTTAGAGGTCTCGAGTCTCGAAACGACGTCGTACCGAGGAGGCTCCTAGGGTTTGATGAGAGGAGACAAGAAGAATCAAGAACCTCTGAGCCTTTGAGAACGTATTCTTGGCCTTGAACGGGGAAGATGAAGTCTTCCTCCGAGAGATCGTGCCACACAAATCCGTTCTTGTAGCTCCTGAAAAGTTCAGAAGATCGGACGGTTAGGTTTTTAAAGAGAGTCAAAAATTCAGAGAAAGCGTTACCTTTTGGAAGACCAAGAGTAGAGATTAGCCATGCCTTTGCCTCTAAGATCATTCAAACGGTTTATCACATCTGCAAAAAAAAAAAAAAGGAATAAAGTTTGTAACTTTTTTGAAGCTACAATTTGAAAGTTGCCGCCTTTGTCACTGTTAATGTTTCAGTAGTAATAAAGAGTAAACAGCCAAAGAGAAGAGAGTTTCAAAACCTTTTGAACTTAAAAAGGCAACTTTTTTTTGTTTATTTTTGAAAAAGCTTGGCCTTTTTCAACAAAATATGGACTTTATTTTAGAAAATAAAGGTAAGTGATTTTTGGGGGATATGTGTTACCTTTGAGATAGAGACCATCGCCGGAAGAGAGAGTGACTTCCATGAAGTGAGGATGGTCAAGCTGACCGTTCCTGCAGAGATAATAGACTACGGGAACTTTCCGGTTAGCAACCGGTTTATGACGAGGCTCAGACCAGATACGGTTCCGGTCCGGACTGGTGTCTTGTTGGTGGTCTCTAGATCTCCTGGGGACCAGATAGTTGCTATCTGGTGTTGCTTTTAACACTCTCGAACTCATCCTTTTTTTCTGTGTTTTGTTTCTGGAAGTGGAAGAAAGAAGAGTAGACGAAAAACTCGAAGTGGTGATGAGAAGTGAGAGTTGCTTTGGGGGAGTTAAGAGGAAGTGATGTTGATGGAAAGACAAAATCTTTTGTTTATGCGTTTGGATTTATAGAAAGTAAATGAAGAAGAGAGGAGAGAGATTTTTTTTTTTTTTTTTTTTTTGAAAAATGGGATGCGAGAGACAAAGGGCTACACAACAAATGAAACTTTGCTCTCTATCCCTCTCACTTCTGGCTTTTCTGATGATATAAACCGTATCAGGCTCCTACTTACGCCAGTAGATAAGCATTTTCTAAAGTCAATTTAGTTTAAATTCCTCTCATGACTAATTCAATTATTTTGTGACTTCTTAGGGTAGTATTTTTCTTTTCAAATTTGAAAATTTTATGAGGTTGGTAGAGATTTTGAATAAGTGTTAGACTTAGGAGATACTCCCTCCGTTTCAGTTTAATTGTCATTTTAGGTTTTTGCACACAGATTAAGAAAACATTTAATTTTACATATTTTCAATATAAAAACACAACTACCAATACACTTAACCACTTTTTAACCAATAGAAAAATAGATTATCATATAAATCTAATAAATTTTGCCTCGAAACTCTAAAACGACACTTATTTTGAAACGAAATTTTTCCTCTAGAGTGACATCTAATTCGAAACGGAAGGAGTATGAATATTGAACTAGGCCAAATGATCCTCTCTCTTAAGATAATAACATTAGATTTTGATTAAAAAATAGAAAACACTAGGACTATGTATTCAATGTAGAATTAATGTGATTATATTTTAACTAATTTTTAGATGAATTAAATTTATTTTGACCAAAAAAAAACAATTAAAACTCAGTATAGTTAGTTAGACTTACACCACACTAAAATTTCATATAAGTTCACTAAAACGCTTTAAAATATTAAAAAATTATGACTAAAATATTTTTAATAACAGTAAAAATTAAATTAATTTATCAAATAACAAATTCAGTAACAATAATTTTTTAAGAAAACTCCAAACTGAATATACCTTTTAAGTTTCAGTGTAAGGGGTTTATATTTACAATTTCTTTTGCATCTCACTGTAATAAAAATCTAACAAACTCAAAATCATGCTGTTGTGTGTAAATCATTTGGAAATTTGTGTATCTAAAAATGTTTTCATAGTAAAAGGAGCATCGCCCTAATGATCTTGTTTTGTCATTACATACCTTTTTAACTATAATTTGTACTATGTATTTTGAAACTTTGACTAAGAAAGTTACTGCTTACTACGTAAGACAAACTATATGTACTATTTCTAGAATTAAAAATGTTACTAGGTTAATCCACGCTGTGGGATAAATATTTTATATAAAAATTATATTTATGTATTATTACTTTTTTTACATGTTGTAGAATAATAAATATATTGAATAATTTAGAAATCAGTAACTAATACGTATATAATTAAATTGGGATACATATATAAATCAAACGATCACTCTTGTTTATTAATAATTAGTTATGATAAATAAATCAGAACAATCACATTTATCTATTTATATAATATATAATTAAATTTAAATAATTTAACATTGATATATAATATATTTTAATATTACTATTTATTAATTAAGGTTCTAATTGTATAGTTTTATGATTATCAGTATCACAAAATTTTAGACCATTGATAAACTTTTGAATGTGGGATGTTTCATAGTTTTTGTAATTTATAATCATTTAAAAAATTAATTCACATTTCAAAGTTAAATATTAAGTTTTCAAAACTTTGACAAAAAATATATTTAGTTCTTGATATTTGTTCAGTGCAAATCTCAAAATATAAATATACATTTTATATGGTATAAAGTTTAATTTAAATAATATATATATATATATATAAACACTTATTATAAAAGATGTCTTATTCAAGTGGTTTTATAATCATTTGTATAAAAAAAATTTAAACCATAATCACAAAAGTTTATGTAAGACTCTTTTTAACAGTTAAATAATTTATACTCATTTCTAAAATTTAAAATACAAAATATATGAAAAAATCAAAATTTTTATTTTATGATTAATGTAATTGTGTCATTTATTTTAATAAATTAAACATAGATAATAGTGAATATACAATTGTTAGCAAATCTTTATTATTAAAAGTTATTACTTATCATATTTATATCTTAATCATATTAGATAATTCAGTGTTTTTTTTACAATAAGAGGATAAGGGAGAGTAAGTTTTTGGATTAATAATGGATTTTATGGTTGGTTTGGTGAAAACTATAGTTTGTGTTTTGATCAATCAATTTAACTTTTTAAAGACTTTTAAAAACTTATTTTCGTAATGACATATGGCATATTTTAAATGTTATAAGGATTCTTTTAAATATATAAGAGATTATCGTACGCATGATTACATTAAGTGAGCTAATATAACAAGGTTTGTACAAAATATCGAGTCAGGCGACGCTGTTTAGAGCGTTTTCAATGCAGTTTATAAGATTTAAAATGTTAATGAAGTTGACTAAAGGAGACCACCTAGAGAATCCTCTTCGCACCTAACTTTGACTACAAAATATGAAACCGACGACGATTTAAATGTGTCGTCCGTTTCAACGACTTGATTTCTGTGGACCTATAGGGCCAAACCACGTGTCACTATCATTATAAGCTTATAAAACTGCCATACAAAAATGAAACAGAGGTAGTATATACTTGTAACATCGGAGGTAGTATACTTGTAACATTTTTTACAGACAAATTTAACGACGGTACGCAGTTAATGTTCAAGATTTACAGTCTCTGTCGTTTTATCTTTGCGTTAAATCAACTCTATTAAAATAGAATCACTATTTTTATCTACTACGAAGAAGTCATATAGGACCATTTCATTAATTACTTAGTATAACATATTAAATTATTTAGGTTAATCAATCAAATATATATCATATATGCTGAAAATAATAGATTTACATTTTATTTTTAGTTATAACAGAATCGGTTGAGAGAAAATCTAACAAAATCTTATTAAAAGTTTAAATATTTTTTATTAAATAACATAATAATGAATTTCGTAATTAATAATATCATACATTAATATTAATTAAAATTTCACTATAATAACAAAAAAAAAGAATCCTATACTATTTTATAAATTTCATATTATAGTCTATGTTATATTAAAATAGAGCTGCACTATGAATTAAATAAAATAAATAAAGTTCTTAAATGAAACCTTATTTTAAATTTATTTCACTTAAATTAAAAAAAATTATTCACCAGTAAAAGGAGTAACATCATAAATTGTATATTTTTTATACAAAAATGTTAGCATAACTTTAAATTTTTACTATATCTTATTTTTTACTTAATTTAAAACTCACAAAAACATATTATCTAAAATAATTATAAAAAATATAATAGTATATAACTAACTTTTAGTTCATGTGTTATTTTAAAAAGATATAATATCAGAAAGTTTTACTAATTCAGAAGATATTAGTGAACATTATTTTTAACTGAAAATTTAATATTTTTATTATAAATAATATGTTGAGAAAATATAAAAATATAAAAAACATTTTATATTAATAATGTTGAATAACAAAGTTAATAATCAAAGAATATTATATATTAATAATGTTGAATAAAAACCTAAACCAATTAGATTATAAATTTACACAATATATAACATATATAGATTATATATTTAAAAGATTTACATTAATATTAAATAAATTTTTAATAACGAAAAATATACCCGCACGAACGTGTGGGTAAAAACTCTAGTGGATATTAAAGGAAACCCCAATGTAAAATACTCCAGCTTTTACTATTTTTTGGTTAAGCACTCTAGCTTTCACATTTTCAAGTAGAAACATAAAGCAAAAACTAGTTGTGTAAAAAAATTTAACTCGTCTCCAAGGTAATAGAAATCTTACAAAATTTAACAGAAGATCCAAGGCAAAAACTAATCCAACGTTTTAAATTTAAAAGCAGAAAATACACAATGGAACGTTTTGGTCAAAGTTTCACGCAGCTAATAATTTCACTTGATGTCGGTTACAACATCATCCCCACGACCACGACGAGTAATATAGTTCCAAGTTTCAACGACATGGCTGCATGCTACCTACAACTACAAGTCACCACAATTAAATTTTGAACTTTTAGGTAAGGATAACTTTTTTATTGGCGCAGGCAACAATGAATTGAATCCATGACTTGTTTTGTCATTTGAAAATCATCAATTACATGATTATATCTTGCTCAAAGGGAAAAAAAAGAAGTTATACGTTGACCTTTTTCTTACTTTTCATGACAGAGTTCACGGACAATGTATCAATGTGGTCCCTTGAAGAGATTTTGTAGTAAAGGGCTGAGATGGATTAAGATGACTCTTCATCAGCTACATATTATGTAATTTGTATACGGTCAGCCACACTGGACATAGATACGCTCATAAAATCCCAATATTATCTCCTATTTATCGAGCGGCTCTCATACGCTGACGGAGATTTATCAATACGCCGCTTTTTAATAGTTAATGCATAAACATCTCATGTTCATTGTTTTTTCTTCATATCTTGTTTTGTTGTTGTGTTTCGTATCTCCTTTTCAATGTATATGGATAACAAGTATAATTCTATTGATTTAAAATGGTATTTTCGGGCCAAGAAGTAAACTAATAATGTATAGAAACACTGTTGTTTCCTAGTGAATATATGCATGCACATGTTTGAATAGAAACACTATTGTGATGCTCCTGGTGAATACATGCATGCACATGTTTGAAGACAAACACTAATGGTTTTCAAATGACAAAACATTGTGATGCTCCTGGTAATACTGCACATGTGTATAACCAGATTTTACCGAACAAAATGCTATTTGAGTATAGTGTTTTCCTGTTTTGTTTATGAGATTCCAGTGTATAGTAGCCAAATCAGTTAAACTAGGCATGGTTTTAAATAGTAATGACAAAATATTAAAGATGACGTAACAATGGCCAACAAAAAGGAAATAGAAAACAAAATTGCGGTAAATAATCAAAGTCACTTATTCCATTTTCATTTCACGTGGGGACTCAAACAAAATAGTATAATGTTTTTTTTTATTTAGGAATAAATTATTAACCACATTGACCAGTTTTTACACATCCAAGACATTCTATCTCCTTCTATTTATTGCTGCTCCAACCTAAATACGAGTTTCCTGATAAATGAAGTATCAAACAAGATACCAAGCTTTTTATTTTATTTTTTGTAAAAGGACAAGATACCAAGCTTCTCCCAACTAAAAATGTATTTGCGTTAGGAACGAGATTTGGGAAACAATAACATAATGGTAAACAACAGACACCAAACAGTTAACGCAGGTAGTAATAATAGTAAAGTACTTGCAAACAAATAGTATAACTAAAATGTTGGATGGTGAAATTGAATAGTGGATTGATGATATTTCAAGAAGCCAACCATAAATAAAGTCGAAATATTGATATTGATTTTTTTCTTCTCGATCCTCAGGTTGAATATAGTTACTACATAATATGATTAAGTAACTAAAGTACTTGCAAACAAATAGTATGTCTCTAGTGGATTGATGATATTTGCACTGGTCATCTTCTTTCTTCTTCTTTTTTTTTTTGGTAAAAAAATATTAACCGATTCCAAGATTGTTTAGCAGAGCTATGCAGACACGTTTGATATTCTTGTCATCAAACCAACATTTCAAGAAGCCAACCATAAGAAAGTTGAAATATTGATATTGATTTTTTTCTTCTCAATCCTCAGGTTGAATATAGTTACTACATAATATGATTAAGTAACTATAATATTCTCAAGCAGACAATAGTGAGTCAATATAATATATGATTAAGCGATTGGAGTATATAATATCTTAGATATGAAAAATACACAATAAAAGAAAGGAGCAACCGTGTGGATGTGTTTACGTTTGTACTCAAAATAGGGATCTATTGGAATTGGTATGTGAGCTTGGAAAACATTGGAAAGCAAAAAGCTAAAAGATCGATCTCATATAAAGCCAGAGACACATATGCATAGCTTTCGCTCCAAGTCTGTGTTGCGTACAACTAAGTTCGATGTATATAGTCCAGTCCCGGTTATCTTAATGAACCCAAATCGAAAAAAAAGAAGAAGAGATTTGAGACTCATTATATGTAGTTTTCTTTTGTTTTAAAATATTTCAATTTACTAACACACTTCATGGAAATTAAAAATTTAACGAAATATTCATTCTGCTTTAATTGGGACTAGGTGATTTCCCGTGCTCATGCACGGGTATGAATATTCATAAAAGTAAAATTTTATAATAATTAACTAATATTTAGTTTTAGTTTTGAATAAATTTATATGTATAATTTATATTAATAAATATTATATTATTCTATACATATGATTTTGGATATATTATTGTCGGTTTAATTATTTTTTGGATCAATTGTCGGTATGGTTATCAATTTGGTATATTGGATAATATCTATTTTTTGAATTCAGCTATAATATTTTAATTCTAAATATAATAAAACTTTGATTAATTTCTTATTTTTATTTCGGATGGTTGTTGTATTAGATATGTAAATATATTCTTAGATATGTAAATATATTATAGTTAAATTATGTATAACTTAATATATATTGTGCTTAAAATGAAATAAATAATAAGTTGAAGTGTTTGATTCAAAATTACATAAATGAATATAATGATAATATTTTGAAGTCTCATGCATATATATAAATTCTACAAAAGAATTAAATTGTAATTGGTTAATATTTTCTTTTCTTTTTAATATGCTTTAAGTCAACCTCTAATTTATATGTATAAAATTAAATATATTATTATTATTATAAAATTATATGTTCTTATTGTAGTTAGATGTTTAATGTGGATATAAATTAGAGTAATCGAGTCATTCATTTTGTGAGTATATTGAGTTAAATATAGTTTTAAATTAAAACTGAAGTATAATTACTTTTTATTTTAGTTAAATTAAATCAAATTAGTTTTATTTATCGCTTAAATATACATGTATTCTCATAATATTTATTTACTTTTTATTTTAGTTAAGTCTAAATTAGTTTATATATCGCTTAAATATACATGTATTTTCATAATATTTATCAAATTATATTTTGATTTCTAAAAATTATTAGAAAATAAAGTGTTACTGATAAATTTTTGAATGCTCATGAACATATATATTTTTCTTATTTTGAAAATATATTTTATGTTATTTAAAAATATATATTAATGTGGATATTACTATTCTGTAAACTTTCCTTTTTAATAAAGTCACATTTTATACATATATTTTCGTTTTTAAATTTAAGAAATATTTCCTTTTTATTTCATATGTTATTTGGGAAATGATTAAAGGAAACTAAATAAAAAATTAATATTAATCCTAAAATCTAACAATTCATTAAAGATATCTATGTAATCAACCATCGCGAGAGTTAACGTGAATGCGACACATAAGAAACTGACTTTTCAAATAATATTATAGAGATTACAATGATATATTTTTAAAAATTCATACTTTTACGTTTGCAGTATGCAACTTACATAAACCCACACAACCTTAGTCATCTTAACCCAAAAAAAATATCTTAAACAAAATCTAACTCTTTAAGATTTTTTTTTCAAAACAGTAGAACGATTACAAATTTACGTTCATCTTTACATAATAAAAGCACTATAAGCTGAAAATTGTTTGTATTTTTAAAATATACATTATCTTATTGAACTTGATTTTTGTTTAGTGAAAATGCAAAAATGGGTTGGAGGCTGTATAGAAGTAATTAATTTCCAATGTCAGCCAAAAACACTAATTAATTTCCGTAGGTTAGTTATTGAGCTACTAAGCCCACAACAACCTCTTTAATATCTTGGGCTTAACGTGAGCATCGAGCCAGCATGGTTAATGGGTTTTGGGTATCTGTAATGTATGCCTAAATCACAGTTCCATTTTATATAAATACTAGGGTCGGTCCGTGTTACCGGCGGAATATATTTTGCTTATGATCTAAGTTATTATTTCTTGTATAATTTTAGGGTTTGTGTTTTAGTTTTGTATTTGTAAGAGATGTGTATGATAATGATTTTTGTCTTATAAAATGTTTTAAGCATGGAGAAATTATATGTGATAAGATATTTAAAACTAAATAATTATTTATATATCAAAGAGTTGTGGGGTTGATATGCTGTGAAGGTTTCAGATGGTCTTCGTGTTTTCCTTTAACAAAAATTTGATATCGTATTCGGTTAGTTTGTAGTATTTTGGGTTTGGAAGGATTGGGTTGTGGGTAAGTTTTTGTGTATGTTATAAGAGTAATTACTTTTATTTTGAAATCATAATCTTTTGACATGTTATTGGAGTGAAAGTGGTGATTATTTGAAGCTGCATTTTTTATTAAAAGTAGAATGTTATATTTGAATGCGAAGAAGATAAAGTGAACCTAACCAAATAAAAAATTAAAACTGGAAAGTGTGAAAACTGCGTAACCGTCGATGAGTGTGGCCACTTGTTAGTCATTGTAAAACCAACTCCAAGAATTTCTCCATTTGCTTATAGTAATAACAATCAATGCATCCATTTTTCAGATTACTGATTTGACACTTTATTAGTGGCATTATAAAGATCATATTAGTTCTATAACACTTATTTTTCAGTATAAAGATGTTACATAAGGAACGTTTAATCTATTCCATCATTTGTTAGCTCCAAACATGTTGCTTTGCCATCTATGACAATCCATAAACTTCATGCATTCTTCATGTTTTCTTGTGCATAGCAAGATTATGGCATAGAGATAGTTACCGAAATAATTACATTTACCACGGTTGTTGTTTGCCAATATGCAAATATGTTTTTGCCTTGGTGCGTGTTTGTTTCATTGTCAAAATTCTTTTCTTTTTTCTTAATATTAATTCTTGTAAAAAAAACAGAAATTTTCATTAATTTTCAATAAAATATTTATAATGCTTAAACCTTTCTCTATTTTCATTGCATTTTTATTATTTCTGTCATTATTTAAGAAGAATATACTTTTTCATCATTAAGAAAAGTTGTTATTTTTCTATTTTGTTTTCAATATTTGTTCTGTGTTAACTTTTTTAATACGTAAAATAGTTTTAAGACTGTACTCTATTATGTTAAACACATAAAACATGAATTAATTGTTATGTGCTAAACTTTTGAGCCTTTTGGTGACACTTTTTGCTTTTATACATTTTTCTTTAAATTATTAAGTTATAAAATGCGGAAATAGATTAATTATTATAATAAAAATTACTTAAACAGGTAGGTAAAGGAAAACTTATATACAAATTGTATATATATATATATATATATATATATATATATATTTATATGTGATTATTTTTTAAATCAAAGAAATCATGTTATCTGAATTCGTAATTAGGTTATAAAATAAATAGATTTTTATTTTACATTGTATTTATTATAATTTATTAATTTTATTTTTATTTAGCTATATCTTGAAGATTACTCCTCTAAATAAATGAAGGAAAATATTTTCACACAACATATCGGTAAATAAGAGCAAGTAGGAAGGAGACAATGTTTTCTGCTTTACCGCTTCTGCTATTAAAAGGCAATCAGAGCAAGCCAGGTCGTTCTAAAAAATACTTATCTTGATGAAGTGATGGATATGAGAGCTTGGTCCACACTACCGACTTGTAAGTACAAAGCGGACATCATTTCATATTCATTGCCTCTCAAGTCTATTACATGGAACATTTTCTAAAGAAAAGAAACAAAGAGAGCTATGCTTGTGTGATGGAGAAGTTGATTGAAGAAAAAGAGAAAGAAAGATTGTTTATATGTTAGATACCGGGAATAAGTTGGTTCTGTAAGCAACACAAAAGAAAACGATAGCCACTAAGCCATAGCCTCCAAAGAAAATGTCAGTTGCAAAGATTTATTTGATTTTCCAGCTATCTGGTGTAGAATGTACGATTTTTTCCTTTGAGATAGTCATATGATTATCATGTGGAGCAGTTAATATTTGAAGCACTTGGAGGAAGTAAAAAAGAAACAAATTCACTATCCATATTAAAGCAATGAGCATGAACCCAAACTACAGAAGAGGTCAAAAAGAACGTAAAGAGGAAGTTGATTACTTTCCACTATACGAATGGTGATTGGGACTGCATAAATCTGTTAGAAAACAACATGGGAAAACAAAGTGGGATTGGAGAAGAGAAAAGATACAGTGAAAAATTATACCTTAAAAGAGAGAACTGAGTGTATAGCTCATCATTCTTTTGGGAAATAGCCTGAGTGGTTAAACGCGCTGATGATAACACTGAGTCAAGGCTTAGTGTGAACAATGTCAGAAGCGCCTCATGAAGCATCTGTAGCAGCATCAACAGCTATCCAATATTGGCTCTCTTCAACGCATGAGCATCCATCACCAGTCATCCTATACATATATATATGCTTCATTGCTTGGAACTTCTTCACAATCTCGTACTTCTGCTCTGGCAGAACCATAAACCAAAGCATCATTGTTGAGAGAGAGAGCATGTTTATGAACAAAAAAAAAACTCTTCTTAACCAACCTGGGAAGACAGCAGCAAAGGCATTAGCTTTCTCAATCAACTGTTCAACGGAAACATCAGCTAGGCTTTCGTCTTTGTGATTACCACATAGAGAAGCTGATGCTCATAGATACATGTTTTATCACTAGCCGAGCCTATGTCAAGGCTATTTGACAATTGCAAGTTAATCCTCTATAAGAAAACCAATACTACATAAGATTAAAGCCAAAGATAAAAGTCAATAGACAGATATTCACCAGTATCTCTAGCAACTAACCTATATATATATAGTAATATATATATATATATAACACAACACCAGATCATCATCAAGTACATTATAAATATGCTAACAGTTTGGCTTACTTGTAAAAGCAGGCTTCCCCTGCTTTGGTATCCTTCTCGAAATAAATGTGGGTTCCCATGTGACATTTAGAAACAGACAGCCTACATAGAGACAACTTTTTTTGAGAATTGCTCAAAAACAATTCATAATAAAAATACACATCAGGAAACTTCATATGAACACATAGAAAATTAATACCTCCAACCATTTTCGGGTTTATGTTGGTTGCAACTATCACCCTAGGTTCTTCACGAATTGCTTCAAGTTTTCGGTGGAAAGAAACAGCCTGGGAGTCGAAAATACTCAACGTCACAGAGACATCGCTGCAAATATATAGCACTTAGTTAGGCGACGAAATATATGTAAAACTCTAGACGTTAGTTCAGGTATGCAAAATAACGTGGGCTTAGGAGCAAAAGAGATACTTATCCAGTTTGATACTCGCCATGATATGATTCCTGATTCCAAGAGGATCACTAACAATACTCTTCACCGCAACGATCTCACCAATCACGTCTGTGAGCAGGTAAACGTTAATATAGTATCTTTATATAACACCAAAAATAAAGATACACTCACCGGGAAGCTAAGAGCTTGTGTTAGCTAGCGCAAAGAGCTTAAATTCATTACGGAATCGGAGACCTCTTCAGGCAGGGTGGAGACCTGTTCGGTTATCACATCCAATGCGGTTGAGTCATTGAACTGGATTAGCAAAGATGAGTCGATGAGTCTGAAATTCTGAGCACACCGAGCTACATCGAAACCGGAGATGGAGTACATGGTTTTGGCAGCACCCTAGCTTTCTTCATCATGGCTGCTCGCAGAGTAAGACCTCTAATCTCTTCAACAGAAGCGTTTGATAACCCTAATTCATAAAATCTATAACTTTAGGCCCAATGACATTGGAGAAGACCCACACGGTGAGAGAAGAATCTAAACAAAAAGTTGCATAGTATCGCTGGAGGAATACACGTGTCAGGCTATGGTAGTGCGAATTATTGACGTGTCCTCACCAGTAGGAAATCAACTCTACTTTACAGTAATAGATATAGAGAATACATTTCTATTTAGTTTTAGTTTGTGATGGAAGTTTTTCATCATAAGGTGTTTTTGTTTATTTATAAATTATAAATATATCCACAATAGACATAGCTAGATTAAAAATTGGTAGGATACGTCTAGCACATGAGTTATATGCAGTAAGAAATTATGGTTTCAGTTTCAGAGACCAAAGAACTTGGTGTAAAATATATATATATAGACACTATCCGGCAGATAAAACACGTAAAAGTAACTTCACGAGCAAAAGCCAATAGTGATCCAACATTTTTCGGATTAAAATAAAGAATTATTCTTGGATTCACTCCTTAGGGCATGTGCAACCATGTTACTCATGGCTCGATAACCCAGGTAAATATTTTATGTTATTTTATTATTTTTATTTTTTTCAGTTTAAAAAAAGAAAAGAACAAAAAAAAAGAAAAATAAGGGCCAATCACTGGTTCCCACGCGGCGATGGGACCCGCGCACAGTGACGAACCCAGCAGCGAATTGGTCCTTATTTACAGACTGCAAAACACAATTATGACACAAATTCCTATTTTTTTGGTCCCCACATATTATAAAATAATTTTTTGCTAAGGATTTTTTTGTAAGGATCAGCGTTTCACATGGTCTTAGGGTGAACCTCTAAGTTTACAATCCAATAGAATTACATTATTTCATATTTGTTATCTTTTAAAAAAAGAAACAAAATCTTGTTAAGTTATATTATGTTTTTAAAAATAAAAATACAAAAAAATAATTAATAAAAACAAAAATAATTTTTTTTAAAGAAAATATTTTAACACTAAACCCTAAACCCTGATCCTAAACCCTAAACCATTGGGTAAATCATAAACCATTGGATAACTTTTAGAAAAAAAATTATTTTAACATTAAAATACTAAACTCTAAATTCTAATCCTAGACTCTAAACCCTTGGGTAAATCATAAACACTAAATCCTAAACTCTAATCCTAAATCCTAAACCCTTGGGAAAATCATAAACACTAAACCCTAAACTCTTATCCTAACCCTTAGGTTAATCATAAACACAAAAATTTTGAAACACTATAATATTTATCCAAATGTTTATTATTTATCCATGGGTTTAGGGTTTAGGATTAGAGTTTAAGGTTTAGTGTTAAAATATTTTTTTATAAAAGAATTATTTTCGTTTTATTAATTATTATTATTTTTATTGATTTTTGTATTTTCATTTTTAAAAACATAATATAACATAATAAGATTTTGTTTCCTTTTTAACAATATATCAAATATGAAATAATACAATTCTATTGGATGGTGAATCTAGAAGTCGATCCTAAGGGATAAACCTAAGAATAAATCTAAAATAAACCCTTTGAAGCAAATAATTATACAAATGACTACGTACCACCAGAAGCCAGAAATGATTAACTATATAAATAAAAAATAGGTGTCATTTGAGCTGAGCTGATTAATTTGTTAATATACGAAACCAACGAGACAAACCATAATTTGGGTGTTTCGAAGATTTTTTTTTCTTTGGTAAATAAAAAAAAATGGTTTAATCTCTTTGTCAGAACCAAACAAATATAATAATAGTATTATTAACAACGTGTTTAATAGCTAGATCTCCTTTACCACTAGACAACAACTTGTTAGTGGTATGATAAGTTAATATGATCTTTTTCGATCAAAAAAAATGATCTTTTTTTGATAATTCAAGTAAGTCGGTTTTGATTTTGGCCTAGTTTAATTCTTTTCTTACAACTTATAATCTTCAAACTAGTTTCTGTTTAATACTTTTGAGGATTAAATCATGTCATGCATGTTTTTATGCCCAGCCATGAACATAAAACATTGCTTATAAAACTGAAAACAGTTGAAAAACCAAATATTAAATAAAATGGAATTTACTTCAATCCCACACTGCTAATTGATATAGAGTTAAAAACCATAACTCTTAATATATCATATGTGTATGTATTATTAAGCCATAATGATGAAACATTGATCTGAATCAATGTCAAGGAAAATAGAGAAAAGAAGAACCAAGCGAAGCCATTGATCATGGTTTCATGAATTTTTTCACAGCCTTATTGGTATGGTCCATGAAGTTCTGGATCGAGAGAAGTTATGGCAATAAGGCTGAACATGTGGACTTGAGAATTAAGCTGCTAGACTTGAGAATTAAACTGCCAGACTTGAGAATTAAGCTAGGGATTTATAAAGCTTTATAGGGTTTTATAAGTGTTGACATGAAGACATAAAAGAAGAAGAGGCCTTTTAGTCAGAAGGTTGACCATTAACCATACAAAGAGTTTTTTTCGACCAGCCTTCCAACTTCTCGTTAAGTCTTTGATTATTTATGAATTTTCAAGTTTCTAGGTTTTAACTAAACCTTTTGTACCACATTGCCTCCTATATAAAGGCATATAAGCAAGCTTTGTAATATTCATTCATCATTTTTAATAAAAACCTTTCTCTTTAATCTTGTTGAGTCCTTTGTTCTTGATGAACATTGTAATCGGTTGTTAGGAGAGGGAGTTCTGATGCAACCTCTCTTAGCCAATTGTGAGTGTATTCTCATGGCTGAAGAGGAAACTAGCACAAAGGGCCTTCCGCATCCCTTGTTGTATCCTACACATCCATCACTTGGCCATTCTGGTTCAAGATTATCTAAACCACCAGCCTCAGAGTGTGTAATCCGTGGGACGGGTTCTATCAAGTGGTATCAGAGCCACTCTGAGGTTCGGAGTTCTTCACAGCCAGTCATTCTTGACTCTTCATCTTCTAAGCGATCATATGTGTCTTTGAGTGGAGAGAAACCATGAAGAGAAGGCTGAACTTAAGGCAACAAGAGAGTTGTTGCGACGAAGGAAAAGTTTGATTCAGATTCCTTCCTTCCATGGAGATTTTGATCCAGATACATACAACGATTGGGAAAAAAGAGTTGGAGTCGATCTTTGGCGTCCATAACTACACATCAAAGAAGAGATTTCGTGTTGCAGTTACTGGGTTGCGTGGGTTTTCCCTAGACTGGTGGAATCAAGTTGCTAACACTAGGAGACGCACTGGAGAGCCACATGTTTCTTGTTGGTTTGAGATGAAAACAATCACTACAAGAAAAATGGCTTTTATTAGCAGACAAAAAACGTTATCTAACGATTCAACAGTGGTTTAAGGAACGTTGTATCATCTCCCGTCATAGTAGGTATGGCACTTTAAATAGCGGTTTTTTGCGCTGCTATCTTATTCTCATATATTATGACGTTTTTCTATATGCAATTAAATAGTTTTTGATAGCATTTATTTTTTGTTGTTATTTATATTATTGAAAATTAAAGTAAATAAATAAATATATATATATATATATATTTCTTTTTTTCTTTTTTCCTTTAAAAATGTAATATATCAAAATTATAATTTATAAATTATAATGAATTAAAAATTACAACTGGTTTACATGGAAAAAATAAACCAAAACTAAACCAAGCTTAAACCAAATAAACCAAAACCTAAACCTATTTGCTAACTAAACCTAATAACAAAACACGCCATCTTCTTAACCCCACCGCCGGCAACCCCCTCCATCAACGACAAACCTGCCATGGATTCAGCACCTCTTCTCAGGACACCAGCTTATCTGTCGCATCATCGCCGCAAGCCCCATGCCTCCACTCTGCTCACGACCACCAGACTCTTCATCGCCTCCTCGCCACAAACCCCATGACCAACAATGTCTTCCTCTTCCCTTGTCTTCTCTGTTTCACCGAAGAGAAGCTCAGGCCGTCACTTCTGGTGCTCCACCTTTCTGTCTTCCACCTTCTTACTGACGCTTCTATGCCATCGATCTCTGTTCATATCTCGTCATCTCTGAAGGATCTGTAAAGACAATATATATTTCTCTGCTACAAAATCTAAAAAATAAACAATTCTAATAGTAGGGGAAGCGTTAGAGAGAGAGATATAGCAGGGGAAGCATCAGGATGGTTTGTTGTGAATGACAAAGCTTCGAGGGGATGAACCAGAGGGACTCTCTAGCGAAGGAGAAAAAAAGCCTTTGTTAATTTTGTATCGAACAAGAGAGACTTGAGAGAGAAAAAAAGAATCGTGAGAAAAGATTGATCTTAGCCACAAGATCAAAACAATCAATGGCTACAAATTGTAATCCTAATTTTAATATATTAGCCAATAAGGAGAAATGATAAGGATTGAGTAAAATTGATTTGTAACCACTGGATTAAAAGCAATCAATGGTTGAAAGTAATCAATCAAAAACTGTTTTTATTTAATAATTGTTTTAGCAATTACAATTTTATTGTTAACTAATTTTATGTATATAAAAATTAAATTATCATTTACATTTATAAATTTAATGATATATATAACATTAACAAAGTGACTAAATTTCATTTTTATCTAAAAATCCACACAAATGCATTTATATAAAGTATATTTGTAAATAAATTTAAGATTTATAAATAATTAGTTTAAATTACATATGTAAATAAATTTAATATTTTATGATTTATCATTTTAAACTTGATGCAATAATTTTATAGAGTTTTTATTTCGAGTCTATATTTAAAGTTTGGAATTTAGAATAAATGTTTATAATATAGGGTTTGATGGTTAAAGGTTTGGAGGCATTGAATTTAAGATTTGAGATTTTTTTTTAAAGATTGATTTTTGAGTTTATATTTAAGATTTGGAATTAAATTTAAGTTTTGATGTAAAAACATTAGAGTCAAGTTTTGTATTTATAGTTTAGGGTTTAGGGATTCAAAAGGCAAGCATGTTTAATTATGTTTTGCTATTAAATCATAAGTTTCATAGCGTTTCTAAATATATCACTCTATCATAGCATTTATGAATATACAAACGCTATCTTAAAAACACGGGTGTATCAGCCATAGCACAATCGTAAAAAACGCTATCCTCGTCTGATATTAAAACTCATTTTTCTTGTAGTGATAGGTGTGAAACCAAGCAGATCAAAGAAGGTATCTCAAAAGACACAATCAAATCCGATCATAGAGACTCCACCGGCCAGAACTAAAAAGAAAAGAAATGATGGTTTGGAGAGATGGCTGTAATCATTCAAGGAAGAGATCCACAAGAGGAGCACAGCCACACGACCATCACTTGAACCAAAGAAGCATGGAGCAGTCGCTGCCATTCAAGAGATCAAAGTTGCTGAACCAGAATCATTAAATCTTTTTATGCAAATTAATTCAGCCATAGAAGAAGCAAGGCTTTAGAACTTGGAGAAATGGAAGTGTCTGTTCCAGGAGGTGGATCAACAAAAGGAGACACCCACTCATTTAATCTCAGCTGTTGCTACTCAAGAGATTAAATAGACTGAACCGGACCAAGCTAATCATGACCATGAAGACTCTTTGTTCTATAGGCAGCATCACAAAGAGGAAATATTGTCTGTAAGTTCTCTAATACCGGTCCAAGATGTGGCTGAAGAAGTGTTTGCTAATGGATCAGAAGCTGATCATGAGAAGAAGCACACACCAGTTTGCAACTCAGATGCACTTTATAAACCATTTGTTTGTGAATTTCTGACCAAACCAGTTGTTTGGATTAAGAACAGCCTCGTGGCGCATCTGAGCCATGTCAAGGGGCTACAAAACTTCATATATAAACTAGGAGAAGGAACGTGTGTGCTCACTAGCAACAATCTCATCTTTGCCTACATATCGACTCAAATGGAGAAGAAAAATGTCAGTTCTTTCATCTTTGAAGAAAAATCAGATTTGAGGTCAAATTTTTTTGAAGAAAAGGGGGATGATGCAACCATGATCTGGATCAATGTCAAGGAAAATAGAGAAAGAAGGACCAAGCTAAGCCACTGGTCATGGTTTTGATTAATGGGTTTTTTCACAGCCTTATTAGTATGATCCATGAAGTTTTGGATCCAGAGAAGCTATGGCAACAAGGCTGAACTTGTGGACTTGAGAATTAAGCTTCTAGACTTGAGAATTAAACTGCCAGACTTGAGAATTAAGCTAGGGACTTATAAAGCTTTATAGGTTTTATAAGTGTTGACATGAAGGCATAAAAGAAGAAGAGGTCTCTCAGCCAGAAGCTTGACCATCAACCATGCAAAGAGTTTTTTTCGACCAGCCTTTCAACTTCTCGTCAAGTCTTTGATTATTTTATGAGTTTTCAAGTTTCTAGGTTTTGACTAAACGTTTTGTATACCACATTGTCTTTTATGTAAAAGCATATAAGCAAGCTTTGTAATATTCATTCAGCATTTTTAATAAAAATGTTTCTCTTTAATCTTTTTGGATCTCTTGTTCCTGATGAACATTGTAATTGGTTGTTAGGAGAGGGATCTCCCATGCAACCCTCTCTCAGCCAATCGTGAGTGTATTCTCATGGTTGAAGAGAAAACTAGCATAAAAAGTCTTATGCATCCGTTATTGTATCCTACACGTCCATTACTTAGCCATTCTGGTTCAAAATTATCTACACCACCAGCCGTGTGTAAGAAAGATAAGTGTGGGACCAAAAGGGTCTTATCTTAAATTACCAAGTGTTTATGCCTTCGCTCACGAGCCAGGGGAATTGAAAAGGAAAATATCTTACTTAGTGGAGTAGAGGAAGTGGTAGGCTAGTAGCGTCCACATAACTAGGGGTGGGCACGGATCAGATATCCGGGTTTTTTAAGGTATTTGTGATTTGCTTCGAAGGTTACGAATATCTAATTTTGGTATTTGCTTTGCTTCGAAAAAATACGGATATCCGAAAAAACGGATATCCGGAAAATAAATAGATATTTGCGGATATTTACGAATATTTACGGATATCTCATCCATTTTGATTAATACAAATAATCTTAAGATTTTGATACAAATTTGCTTTGAAAAAATATTTTTGTGCATGATATATAAAATAAAAATTAAAAGAACTAGTGAATTACATATTTTGTAATTTTTTTAAGTTTAAGTTACAATTATAATAACACAAAATTTAAGGGAAAAAATATAATTGTCATAATTTTTTTTTCTCTTTTATGTAATACTTTTATATAAGTAATAAGGTGAATAGAATTTTTCAAAATCAAGTGCTAGAATAATAATTATATAATTTTATACATTTAAAATTTTAAATATAATCAAGATATACATATATTTATATATTTCCGGATCGGATCGGATATCCGTTTCCCAAAATTTTAATATTTGTGATTTGCTTCGATTTTAACGGATATTGAATTTTAGTATTTGCTTTGATTTGAAAGTTTACGGATATCCAGAATTTTCGGATCGAATCGAAACGAATAACGAATCGAATCAAATATAACGGATAAAATGCCCAGTCCTACACATAACTCAGTCCAATATCTGTCTGCCTACTTCATCTAATCTCTTCAGAATTTTGGGTCTTCCATTACAGAGACAACTTCAGAAAAAAATATGTCAATTCTTGAATTCTGCAATTTTGGTCAACTAAACTCCTTATGAAAATGTTTATTTTTATCAATGTTCTAAAAATCGGGTATTTACAAAACAATATTTTTAATCTATTTAAAAAGAATCGGTTTAAGTGTTCAAAAATTTGGTCTAGACATCATCTAAACAAATAATCACGTCGTAAACTATATATCATAGAGAAATAGATACGCAACACCGTTTTAAAATCGGCTGCATGGGTATCTAAGCTATCAAAATACCACAATTCTTCGATTCTGACCAAATTGATTGAACACCGGTTAATAAAGGTTAATGTTTTGGCCTAGGTCACGCAGCCTATTAAATCAGTCTAGGTATCCATTAATATATTTAATTAATTTTTTTAAAAAGCAGAAAATATACTAAAAATAAATCTCCAATAATCAAGTTGTTTAGACGGTCCCCGAGTGCTCGATTAACAATCTTGATAACATTGGATATGATGACCAAATCCAACTTACAAAAATAATACTAATATTTACTATATTTAATTTTTTTCTTCAGTAATCTGCTAATCATATTCTTCCAAATGTATTAATCTAATTGCCACGCAATATTTACTGCTTAATTTAAGTGATCAAACCCAACTACTAGTTAATCGATGGCTCAGATCAACATGACAATGTGTAGTAGCTTTCCGATTATGGTGGCGTGTAGAATTTTATAATGGCTACTGGACAATGGACAATTCGAGAATCCGAAAGCAACAGGCAAAAAGATTAGAACCCCGAATATTTCACACCACGATATTTAAGCATTAGAAGCACAACCACATAATTTTTAATGAACAAGAAAACTAAAGTAACAAGACTTTTATTATCTTGAGAATTTTGTGAATGTTGATGCTCTTAGATTAGGGATGCGGTAACCTTGGCTATAAGCGGTTTAGGTTAGATCATGTTTGTTATAAACCAGTCTAAGTTCTGTCCTATTCTGTGGTTCTGAAGGCCAGACCACCATAACCATTCAAAAACCCCAAGAACTGTGATGGATATGACCAGTCCGGCATGACCCAGTCTTATATGGGTCGGTTTAACTTCATTATTGATTTTTCACGGCCTTTGAAATACGATCAAACCGAGACTTCAACAGGTTTGGCTTGATCGGTCCACGAGTTTTCCACATATATACCAAAACTGGAACCTTTGTCGTGTTTCTGTATATTTTTGCTTCAATATAAAGACTAATGCAACATCAGTTTGAGTATAATTCTCTCAGATTCTTGTAGGTCATTTTCAGAGTTTTCCACAGAACAAACCAATTTGAAGAATCTAGGGAACTCTTTGGCAATTAGAGATATTGCAGATCAGAAAGAAGAACATATATATACTCTTTATTCTCTGCTTCTATGGACCAGCAGACCAGGTACTTACACACACGGAGTCAGAACCTTGTCCACCCTTCTTTTGTCCATGCATCTAGAAGCCGTATGCAATATAAATTGCACACGTGACCAAATGTGTAAGGTTAATGAAATTCCAAGATAAATCATATAATAATAGATATGCATCTTGGAAAACGATTATTGTTAAAGACTGATCTTTGGGTTTTGAAAGATTATGGACACAGTGACAAAAAAAAAAAAAAAGATTATGGACTAAAACTCCAAACTTTCCTAGACATGAAAACAGAGCACCAAAGGGCATGTCACAAGGGAAATCAAATTGGCCTTTCTCATCTCCTAAATAAATAATTCATTGGGTCTTTAAATGAATTCCTGTTCCTAAAAAAGACATATGAGTATCTAACTTTCAATCTCAAGTGCTGCTGCTAGATACAAAAGGCCACTTATCAGTCACCCTAAACAATTCGACCCCTTATGCTATATGCTTTTTTCAAATCTCCTTTTTCTTCTTTCTTTGCCTTTTATAAGCTTCTACAGTGATATCTTGAAAAACCTTTAATAAAGTCAAGATACAAACTGCAATCAACTTCACATAAAATAGTTGAAAATTGTCTAGAGCCTTCTAATGTTCACACAGTTTTATTATCCGTCCATATAGTTAAAAGCTTGAGATAAAAGAAAATTAATATTTTTATATATCTCTTTGTTTGATGACAATTAGTTGACTATATAGTTTACCTTATATGAGTTATTTCCTCTCCTGGTTTGATTTTGAGATGCTGCTGAATATTTTACTGACACGCGCGAGGAAGATAGTGCAACACACAAAAAGACATAAAAAAGGCCGAATTAATGGGAGTGTTTCATCAGTGTACATCAATCGCCTATTACCGATCATTTCCCCTTATATTTTTTTATAAATGCTATAATGGCTTGATGGCATCATAAAAACAACAGGCCCCACATTATCATCAGCATAATCTCTCACCATATGGAAAATAAAGATAAGAAAGACAAATCATTTGAGAATTTTAATAACGTGAGTGCTATATCGCGTAAGACACAACAACACATTGTTCAAGTTGGCTCACATATAAATATTGGTCTAGAGTATGCCATAAGTTCCCACAAAACAAAGCTGAGAAGCAACTTTTATTATACTCAGAGAGAGATGAAAAATGTGCGAGAGGAATACCGTAAAGGACCGTGGTCAGAACATGAGGACATCCTCTTGGTCAACTTTGTCCACATGTTTGGAGATCGAAGATGGGATTTTGTAGCAAAAGTTTCAGGTTTGAAGGTGGAGGGAGAAACATGATAAGAATAGGTATAGCCGTATAGGGCTTGTGTTTGGAAAAATGGGCGGTCTCTGGAAAAGACCTTCCATTTTAAAAGTCTAACCTAGTTTTGGTTGTAGGTTTAAACAGAACAGGAAAGAGCTGCAGGTTAAGGTGGGTTAATTACCTACATCCTGGTCTTAAACGTGGTAAGATGACTTCTCAAGAAGAGCGTCTTGTCCTTGAGCTTCATGCCAAATGGGGAAACAGGTCAGTCGATATCTTCAAAAAACAGAGAAAATCACAAGAAAGGACACACACAGTTGTAACCAGTTTTTTTTTTAATTATATTTAACATTCAATTCAAAAAAAAAAAATAGAGAAACCTCAAAACTTTCCTTTTTTGTATGAACTTCGCCAATTTAGAAATATTCATTTGCAGGTGGTCAAAAATTGCAAAGAAGTTGCCGGGCCGAACAGATAATGAGATAAAGAATTATTGGAGGACTCATATGAGGAAGCAGGCACAAGAGAAGAAGCGACCTATGTCGCCAACTACCTCATCTTCAAACTGCTGCTCATCGTCTATGACCACTGCAACTACTCAAGACACTGGAGGGTCCAATGGGAAAGTGAATCAAGAATGCGATGATGGATACTACTCTATGGATGACATATGGAGGGAGATTGATCAATCTGGAGAAAACATTATTAAACCGGTAAGATGGGAAAGCTCAGAGCAAAGCTGTTACTTGAACTTCCCTCCTCTGGCTTCTCCAACATGGGAAAGCTCCTTGGAGTCTATATGGAACATGGGTGCAGATGAAAGTAAGATGTCTTCTTTTGCCATTGATCAGTTTCCCCTAAGTTTTGAACATGGTAGATCATCATGGTCGTCTCTTTAGTCTAGGATTTGATTCATTTGAATGTTTATATGTGAAGCCTATATATATATATGTGTATTATCATATCCATCTCTTTTCCTCAAAAAGAGATGTTTTTCTTTTCATGGAATTTTATGTGTAATATAATTCAGAACTCTACTTTCAAAATGAATTAGACTTTGATGTTTATGTGAATTTTTTTCTGTAGAAAATAATATTGATCGATTAGGAAGAGATAGATGAGAGTCAATGAGTATCCATTATTAAAAGTTTAAAACTATGCAGTGTGAAAAATGAAAAACGAAATAAGCAAGAAGCAACTAGCATAACAAGGCATATTCACCTGCTAAATAATGAAAGAGAATAGGTTTGACTTGCAAAGCTTAAGCCAACTTTGTCAAAAAGAATATAATCTTGTTGATCAAATCGAGTATGTGTGTTTTCTATTTAAGAAAGGTCTCCATGATAAAAGATCAGTTCCCACTCTTTAGTCTTTGTGGTAAGATATCCTTTTCTATCTCTTTATTATATGAGCCACGAGACTAAAGCTTCAACCTTTTAAAAGTTGTTTAAAATTTCAATGGGAAAAGGATAAGTAAAAGAAGAGAAGGATGGCTGCTTAAAAGCACGCAAACAACTATTTAGCAATTAAAAAAAGGAGAAGGAGACTAATTGATAATAGTCAGATCAACCAAAAAAAAGTAAATTATAGTAAGCATATATGAAATGACTGGCTGATTCTCACCAAATAAGGTTACCTGAATCTTTTAATTGGCATATAATAAGCTTGGAGAAAACAATTAAGTATATATATACCTTTCATAATATGATGTTACCTGCCTACCTTGCCTCCACTGAGAACAAGAACAAAAGGATGGGGATAAAATATGATCCACATGTAGAGTGATAATCTCAACTATTCTAAAGTCATAATCAAACCACAAATAATAAACCCATCAATAAATATCATAAGCAAATACCCAATAAGACTATCCCCTTTCCACCCAAAGTTACTGGAAGAGTTTGTATAGAAGTGGAGTGGATATGAGTTCAGGCGTATCTTAAAATCAGCAATAGATTATAAGCAAAATATCATATTCATTACGGTGGAATTGATTTCACTTCCAAGAAACGAATAGAGCCAATCCACAAGCAACAAGAAAATATAACAGTAGAATCACTCCAAATTTGAGACTAAATAAAACAAGGGCCAAGTCGTTTCAAATTATAAAATTAATTTCCACTAGGATTCCGCTTTGTGTATGTCACTTGTAGCTTGGTGTTTGGCGAGGGTGAGTTTGATTAATCTTTTACATCTCTATAAATATTTTTACGACAATAAGGCAGATGATCAGATATCCTCACTAGTCACTATGCTTCAACTTGCCTCATTAGATTTCCATTAGGCCTTCAATTATGTAGCCCAATTGTAAGTTTGAGAACGGTCATATCTAGCCATGATAGTTAAATAGTGAATTTGAGAAAGTCTTTTAGGCCTTCAATTCATAGCCCAATTGTAAGTTTTCTTTACCTTTTGTTTTAATATTCTTTAGTTTACTTAGACCATCCGCAACGGTTCTCTTGCGGGGTCCTTAGCCACTAATCCTTAGCATAATCGAATAAAAAAATATTAAAAGGAGGAAAAGGGTGAAGGATTAATCCTAAGCTAAGGAGTGAACATCGTTGATCCTTGTCGACGTGGCAAGGGGGGAGGACTGTGCGCGTGTAATGTGTGTGGGGTTGGGGAAAAAAATTATTTCGGTTTCATTTAAAAAAAAAACGAGAGCACAAGAGAGAAGAAGATATCGAACAAGAGAGAAGGAGATATCGAACAAGAGAGAAGGAGATTCCGGTGAGTCTTCTTCCTTCTTGTGTTTTCAATTGCTTTGTGTTTCGGAAAGTTTTGTGTTTTCAATTGAGTTGGAGATTTAGGTTTACTCGATTCTATGTCTTTGTGTTTTGTTTTCAATTGATTTGGGGATTTAGGTTTACTCGATTCTATGTCTTTGTGTTTTCAATTGATTTGGGGATTAGGTTAGAGTCGATAAGGGTTTCGAAAAGGCATGGTTCAATGTGTGTGTGATTGTTTATCGGTTTGCTTTGATTTTGGGATTTTAGGATTTGTGTGATCAAACCGATTAACAATCACATCGTTGTTGTTGTTGCTTATAGATTTGATTTGACTTTTGTTTGTTGTTTTTTGCTTTGTGTTTCGAAAATGCATGGTTCAATGTGTGTGTGATTGTTAATCGGTTTGATTTTAGGATTTGCGTTTCATTTCGCTTTCTTGTTTGCAGATGGCGTATGAGCATGAACCGCACTTTTTGAAGCCTCTGCTTCCTGGTTTCTACGATGGATTGGTATACTTCGTATTTCTCCTCTTTTTATGTCATTTGCTTAACTTCTCATTTGTTCAATTGTAGACAATACCAATTGGCTTCTACTCAAAACACATAGAAGGCAATCCGAACCAAGGAAAGTGGACACTCCGATCGGACGCTTCATCACACCAAACTTGGGAAGTTAAACAAGAAGGAAGAAGACTCACCGGAGGTTGGAAAACATTCGCCAAAGCACACTCCCTCCGCATAGGTGACATTGTCGTGTTCAAAAAGGAAGGAGACATGATCTTTCATGTGACTCCTTTTGGTCGTAGTTTTACTGAGATTCAGTACACACAAGATGTTGCAGAGGTCACTCCTTTCTCATTTGACTATTGTTTTTTGGCTGAGGTCACATCGTCAAATCTCTCTGAAGACAAACTTGTGAGTAGTTTATTTATGTTTCGCAATTTAAAATCTTCGTGAAGATACACTTGTGATATGTTATGTGTCTTTACCTTCTTTGTTTCCAGCATCTTCCTGTCGAGGCTACGATGTGTACTGCTTTGAACAAACATTGCCGGGAAGCGAAACTGGTGAACAAAGAGGGGAATTCATGGTCAGTCAGCTTGCGATTCAATGAAGCACGTGGCATGTTCTACATCGGAAGAGGCTGGAGAAGGTTTTGTGTTGATAACAGAAGCACCGTGGGAGACTTATTTGTCTTCAATGTGGTTGGAGATGGGGAAACTTCTCCATTGCTGTGTGTATGTCCGGAAAGGAAAGAGTGTACTGACATACTCACCAACTACTTGAGCCGCAAGAATGGTGCCTCAACTTCCTCGTCTCTTCTTATATGATGCATGTTTGTCTCGCTATTGTTGTTGTTGTTCCTTTGTTCTTGTAATGGATGATTTCTATGTTGTTGTTCCTTTGTTTGAAAATGTTTTTAAACCTATGTCCACTATATTTGGAATAAGTTTGGTGATGAAATTAATTAGTGTGTCTTTTATATGTTAATTTTAATCATTGTTCTATTTGGTTATGAAGATTACAACAATAAAATTTCTTTTTTTATCATTTAATAAATAAAATTTTAATTTTCTTTAAAATAATTAATTATTATTTTATTCATAAGGATTCTGGATTGAAGAACACCATTGGACTTGAAAAATGGATTAAGGTCCTTCACTATTCAAAAAGTACAAAAAATTAATAAAAAATGGCTAAGGATTTTTGGGAGAGAGCCACCATTGTGTGGATGGTCTTATATTAATTGACCTTTTTCGTAAAACGACGAAGTACACACACAACCTTTTACCTTTTTCTTCATTAACGGTCGGAATATCATAGTTACGAAAAGAGTAGAAAAAAGGAAACTCGTGATAACTTTCCTTTTAATTAAAAGGAAAGTACAATTGTTACTGAGAAAAGAACAGGTATAAATATATTATTACCCCTCACAGATCCTAATCCCACAACAACTCTAAAATCTTTCCAACGTTAACTCCTCCAAACTCAAATCACAAAAACTTTTAATCCTTCGCTAGTCAAAGATTAATTCTGTTACAATGGCAATAACAGACAATAGTTCGTTTTCCATGTCGACAGTGTCTGATGCTTTACAACATATCC
The DNA here is from genome assembly GCA_932364175.1 of Eruca vesicaria subsp. sativa. Taxonomy (NCBI): domain Eukaryota; kingdom Viridiplantae; phylum Streptophyta; class Magnoliopsida; order Brassicales; family Brassicaceae; genus Eruca; species Eruca vesicaria. The sequence goes on along the minus strand of CAKOAT010051710.1, from coordinate 142,620 downwards.
CTTTCTCTAAGGGAATCTCCGGTTACATTCCTCCTCCTGGTTTCGCCCCACGCGCCACCGTAGCTAACTCCCGCTTAGATTCTCTGTTCAACATTATGACTAGTGGCGAAGGCTTGGCCCAGTTTAAAGACATTATCTCAAAGTCTGACCGAAAAGAGCTTCACATGATGGTGTCGTCACTTACGTCAGACTCCGATTACTTCACGAAGATCGTCAGAAACGTTTACGGGTCCAGACGCGTGCAGAAACTCTTAGGAATATCAGATGACGTGGACGCCTTCTTCTACGCGCCTATCTTGCGCCGGTTCTTCCATATCATCACCGATAAGTACGCATCCTACGTGGCGATGCGAGCTATGCTAGTTTTCGAGCAGAAGAAGAAGTATGTGATGTACGAGCACCTTCTCCACCACGCGCTCGACATCGCGTGTAACCAATACGGCTGCATCGCGCTCAACGAGATCATAACCGACGCGGATGATCCTTTCTACAGAAATCTTCTACTAGAAGTAGTCGCGCGCAACGCTCTCTACCTAAGCAACGATCCTTCAGGGAATTTTGTGGTCCAGCACGTGCTTAAACTGTATGACTTGCGTTGCACGCATAACGTAGCGGTGAGTCTTCGTGGCCATTGCGTTGATCTGGCGTTTAAGAAGTATGGAAGCTACATTGTAGAGAAGCTTCTGGATATGGAGATGTCAATGGATGTGGTGGTTGTGGAGCTTTTGGAGTGCGAGGGAGACAGGTTGATGAGGCTGGCTAGGAATGAATTTGGGAGTTTCGTGGTTGTCAAGGCACTGAGAGTCACGAATGAGATGAATAGGGTTGATATCTTTAGGCGTTTGGTGCAGAAGCTGATGCCTTTTCTCCACCTTTTGCGTAGATCTCACGGAAGCAACATTGCAAACATCTTGGAGTCGACTATTAGTTAAATTACCTACTTACCTAGCTCAGATCAAATTCTTCGAATTTCAGTGTATTATGTTCTATTTCATTGTAGTGGCTGATATCTTGTAAGAATGACTTGTTGAAGAAAAACTACAATTTGAATAACATTAAATGTTCATTTAAAGTTTTCTTTAAAATTGAAATTCCAAAACAAACCTAAGCATGAAAAAAAAAAACTGATAGCTGAGAGACTTTTGGAGAAACAAAGTTCATAGGATTCGCTTTACCCGTACTAGTAACTGTAACACTATAGGTGTGACTGTAAGTCACTGAGAGCATGTTTATCCAAGGGTGCTTAGAGAAGTGCTTAGGAGGAGGGAGGTGCTTAATATGAAGAGAGAGAGTGTGAAGTTCTTCTTCAAGGTACTTTTCACACTCTCTCTTCATATTAAGCACCTCCCTCCTCCTAAACACTTCTCTAAGCACCCTTGGATAAACATGCTCTGATAGCGTTAATGTTCTCGCTAAAAATATGTTACTCCACTTTCGGCTCATAAGAGCATCGGCATCAAGGATTTATCCCCAAATTCACACACTTCCCCAAATAAAAAAAATATTATAATAATATACCTTGATGAACTCCAGCTCGCGAAGGATCACTCTACTGAATCGGTTCATGTCTGTTTTTTTTTTTTTTTAAAAAAAAGCAAACGAAAAAAAAAAATTAAAATATTGAAATCATGAACCCCTGGTGGGGTTTATTGATGCTGCTGCTCTAAACTTACCAATCAGGTGGGAAAAACTTTAATTATTAATTTATTGTTTTACTCTAGTTACTATTCAAATGAAGGTAAAACACGTAGTATTTTACTCTTTGGTTTTGAAGTGGGATATCAGTTACTCTACTTTTTGTAGTTTACTATTCATTTATATATTTCATTTACTCTACAACATTTATCCCAAATTACTCTATTTTTATTACTTTCATTTACTCTAGAATTTGCCGATCACACTCTATATTACCCGAATGAAAAACATCATAAACTTCGTTGTTGTGACGTTTCACATTTTACAGTTTTATCTTATAATGTTTTTACATGTTGGAATAAGGGTAAGCATTTCAGTTATTTTTTTCATCAATTTTCTTACGATCGCATATTGTGTGTGGATCTTCTTCACCAATTGTATACATAATTAATACCATAGTTAGCTTATTCATATAGTTAACTATTGTCTTCATCCCCCAGTTTCTTCTCAATTTGACCAAAAAAAAAAAAAAGAAAAGCTTATTCATATAGTTAAAATAAATAAAACTGATTAATATTTCCCTTTGATTGATTTTTTTATGGAAAGAAAAGCAGGGGACCAAAGATGAGTTAGCTTAGTGGTTATGCTATTACCAATTCGCATAGGAATTTTGAAGTTCATGAATTTGATTTACGATGGGAAATGTTTACTCTCCGAAAAAATTAAATTACATGGTTTGAGTTTTGCCAGAACCTCTTTGTCATAAAAAAACAAACCATACATTGTTTAGATTGCATAGATATATATATATATGCAAGAGAAAACCCTAATTAAAAGGGGATACACCAATAGGTGAGCAAAGGATGGCAAACACAATTAATGTGACCATCATCAAGCAATTGAAAGGGCTCCAAACCTTGGAATGGTGAGTCTCCTGGGTACTCGCTCAAACCGGTCCCCTAGTTTCTGAGATAATAAGATCTTACAGCCATTATTAATAATCTCTTGACGTATAGGATTGATATTTCACTCCTGGCGCAGTCTCCATTACTACAGTGTTTCCGTTTGCTGGCATATAGTCTATAGTCTATTCTTCAAGAGTTTTCATATACCCATGAATCTCAGCTGTGAGTGCCGAAAAAGGAGTACCTTTTGGAATCTTCAATCACTTTCAACACATTTTGCAATGACCAAACACTGTCCTCCTTTTGTCCAGAGTAAACTCAACCTCTCTGCTTAATCGTTCCACTGTCTATCGCTAGTACGCTCACCAGATCTGCTTCAAAGGAGGAAGCTATTAAGGACCAAGATCTACGGCTGTCAACTGTAATATCCAGGCAGCTTCAGAGTTCTTATGGCAGTTGATGCAAGAAGCTGCAACATAACATTTAGTGTAGTTTTATTTTATCCAAACTTCTTAATTTAATCCGATATTGTTCTAGGGTTTTATATGTACATGCTTTATGATGCAATAATCTTTAAGAACACTGTAAAACAAAATATCTCATTCCATACTTTTTAATAAGAGGCTTAAGAAACTTTTCTTATATAATGTTGTGCAAAATTTATTTTTCTTTTGCTCTGTGTGACTTTTATTCTACGTATTAATACATGATTTTTTTTTTTGAAACAGATACTAATAAATGACTGATCATGTGTTTAGTACAAAAATATAAGTATATAAGAAACTCGTGTTTTCTTAAACTACTTTTCAACCCAAAAAATATTATAATCCAAACATTTAGAACTCTTAGTTCTATTGGAGATAAAGGATATATAGTAGTTTCTTTTCAACTCTTACTTCGATCAGGATAAACATATGCATTTATAAAGACAGCTTTACGATCTACTAGCTACACTTTTATTTTAGTTTTATTAACAAGGTGGAAGCATATTACAAAGCTAAAAGCCCTAAAGACAGAACAATGTAACAAGTTTTTTGTTGTTACAAGAAGTGTTAAAATAACATGTTTTCGTTTTTAGTCTTCTAACTAATTAAAACTAGAGAGGAGTTTCGTCTTCAGCCAAATGTTTTCGGTTTTGGTAACGAATTAGTATTTTTCCTTATATTTTAAAATTGATGGAATTACATGTGCTTTCCTCTGCTGCAGATTTGATTGCCAGGCAACTACTCGTGCTCGTCAAGGTATGTGTTCGCAATTAATATCGAAAGTGTTCATACTCTTAATTTTGCAAAAAGAAAAAACTAAATAGAAATTTTAGGGAGAAGATGAAATCACTCTAATAGTCAAGAAAATATGGTTGGAGCTGAACCATCTGGCAGCAAAGTTGGTTGAGATAGAAATCAAATTGTGCCAACTGATGTGGACCACATGACCATTCTAAAAACGGAACGAAATCATCGTTGGAAGAGTCGAATTTACAAATATTGTGACAAACATTTGAAGATAAATTTAAATTAATTAGTTGGATCGGGCAGTGAAAGCATTTAGTATCGCCAAGTCGACTTTTAGACGAAATCATTCAAAGGCACGTGTTAAATAGTTTTCAATTTACGTTCCAAGTCATGAAAGATGAGCATTGTCTATATGTGACTTGTACATGTTCCATGTGCCGTCCAAGAAAATGCCAAAATCACGAGTTCCATAAGGTTCATAGTCTGACCAACTACAAAGATATTGCAAGAAAATAATTCATATAGCTCAGAAAATTGTAATTAGGGTTTTATGGGTTTGTTTTATGGGTTTTGTACCCTTGTAATTATTACTAATCTAGTTTGTTTTATGGGTTTTGTATACAGATTTGGATTTAGCCATAAGTCTCGAACTCTCGCTGTCTCTTCTCTTTGTCATAATATGGTAAGTTTTTTTCACTTATCTAAAATTTATATAGATGTATTTGACATGCATTTTCATCTGTTGGTTAAGTTCATCACATGTTACTCAATCTCGGTCTTTTTGTGTCCAATACTAGTGTATATGGTTAGATATTCTTTTGTACCACTATTTTTTTCACAATAAATGAATTATAAACTTGGTTTAAGAAAAAAAGAACTTGGTTTAAGAGATATATTAGTTCTAACAAGAGTCGAGGTTTATCGTATGTAGCTTTATGTGAAATCTGACGTGAGCCGTTTAGAAAATTTATAATAATATCTGAAGGGGAGGTAAACAATTATAAACTAGATAAATTGAAGTGGAGCAAACATCGAAATCCTTATAAAACATTGAAATTCATATACCACGAAGTTCGATAAGAATGTGTTTGTATAATAGTGGTTTTGAGTATTATGCGCGTAAAGAATAGTTACATAACAATGCAATAGAGTGTATTATCTACATTAAAGCTAGCTAATGTAAGGACTAAGTTTATATAATAAGTACAGATATCCATTTATCGTAGGAAAATAAATAAATTATATATGCCGCAGTCGAGATCAAATATATTTCTTGGGCAGTCCACAAGCCAATCTCGTACAAGATTTTAATTAAGTTTACATACAGACCAAAATGCATATATTACAAAAAAATACTGCGACCTAAACTGGACATGTCTGAATTTGCATATCTTTTTGTAAGTTTGTGCACGAGAATCCGCTGCAATGCAATTGTTGGGTAACTAAATGAAAAATATATACGTGCTAAGGAATCTATATGAGTCAATTCAAAAATATATACGAGTCACATGAAACATAAATGATAATAGACGTATTATACTTTGAGTCTTCTTCGACTATAGTTTCTTTTCTTGATTTTATTTCTCATATAGTACTATAATGATTGAGAATTGTTTTGTATAAATTAGCCGAATGCTTCGTTTTCATGAAAATAACATATACTATATATAATCAATTCTTACTAACTACTAATGAATGTTTGTAATATCACAAAAAAAGTAATGAGTAAAAACATTGAAGTATTCTCAGTAGTATGTGACTGTCAGCAATGCCCCCTGACTAATAATATATAGTATATAGGCAATTATCATATGTGAATTTATAATAAGAAATAGCTAGTCTTCAGAGATTTTTAAATATGTAAAACAATTAGTTTTATTTTGTCAACAATTAGTTTATGTTTCTTAATATAATTAAATCAAATATTTTTCCTCAAGTATGTGAATAAATCAAATTTTAAACCATCCAGTTTATATTTTCTTGTACCTTTTTTCTCTGTCTCACATGGGTCTATAAAAACCAAGAAATGCACTGACATTTTGCATTGATTACATTTATGATTGTATCATTCGATACGCATATACTATTACAATTTTTTTTGTTGGTATGAACTATTACTATATATAGCGGGATTATTCTCAGTACTAAACAGAGTATAACAAAACACAAAGTTACTCATCAATGGATGACTTTTATTCTTCTATATGGCTTCATCAAGAGGTATCATCACATGTTCATTTTGTGGTTCGTCGATTTCCTTTGAATATTTTTAAATATAAATTCTTGTCTACAACTTCTGAAATGCAGAGCATTGATGGAATAAGACAGAATCTGCAGAACACTCTGTTGGAGCTAGAAACATTGAAAATGGAAGCCAATGAGAAAGCAAGAACGCATAGAGAAGAAGTCGATCAACTTCTCACTCTACTCGAGTCCACTCAGCAAGAACGAGATGAAGCTAGACAACAACTATCTCAGTTTCTCATCCAAACCCAAAACACTAATTCAAGAACCACCACTGAATCAAACAGCTTCTCTGGTGACGGATCTTCTTCTCCTCCTTCTTCCTCAGAACTCTCAAGCTTCATCATGACCATTCATCATTCTCAACCGTCGATGATCCGCGAAGATCCAACGGCTCGTAATCATCATCAGCACGATCCTCTAGACGTTCTAGTGATGGGGAAGGCTTTTCCGGAGACGGGAAAACTTTTAAAAGCGGTGGTGGAAGCTGGACCGCTTCTTCAAACGCTTCTTGTGGCGGGACAACTGCCGAAATGGGTAAACCCGCCGCCTCAAACGCAAACGCAGCGTTTTGAGTTACCTCCTCTCTTGTTTGAAGGGTGTGAATATGTCAGTAGTAGTGGCGCGTCGGGACGATGTGATTCACTGATGTGTTCCGGTATGAGATTCGGTTCGGTTTTTGATCAAACGACGTTAACCCGGAAGAGGCAGAGATTAGAGTAGCGAACCGAACATTTAATGAGATTTAACAGATCAGTGTTAGTTTGGATGATTATTTGGTCCATTTATATGATTTTATCTCTGGTTAGACCGGCTCGGTTATTATGTCGGGTACCAATTCTGTTTATAAATTTTTATAAGATACAATAAATTTCCATTAAAAGTATTAAACTTAATACTGTTGGGCCCACTCGAAAGTGGGACCCTCCAAAAATAGGCGTATGCCACTTAGCGTGGAGAGCACACGGTATTCTTTAGTAAAAGGCGAAAGAATAGTTCGCTTTGTGCTCACCACATGGCTGCGTGATTTGATAACGTAGAAGAAGACCTTTATTTATAGCGCTTTGTCTGTTGCTAATTTCTCCCAGTTATCCGATGTGGGACTCTTGAACCAAAGACAAAAAGCGCAACTTCTTAAAAACTCTTAGTGGGCCTGTAAATGAAATTGGGCTTTCTAAACACAGTTTTGTGTTTCTTTCTTTTACATCACTGACCGATGAAATCAGTGAAGTTGAACAAAATATCATTCTTATATATGGTTCTAATTAGATTAACTAACCCTCCCAAGTGATTAAACGGACTTTAACAAAAACAAATCAGAAACTATGTATAATATGGATGACCTGAGTACTGTTACTATATTCACGAGCATCAATGGCTAAGATAATTTCAAGATTGCAAACTCATAAAAACAAAAGGCAGACAATGTCCAAGGATGTAATAGAAACAAAATCGCCACAACGAGTTTAGGATTATGACTTAACTATTTTCCTTTTATTTTTTCTTTTGTCATCATCGTACTGATTACTGAGTGAATGGCATTCCTTAAAGTAATCTTTAAATGGAAACGCTCTTGTTGACTGGTAAGGTCTCTTTGACTTTTTGATCATTATTTTCAGACATGCGTAGTTTCGAGTGATGACGTGGCGGATCCATAGAAACCCCCAAAGAACCGAACTTTAAACAAAAAAAAAACAAGGAGAGGAAGACGGTGGAGCAATATCGGATCGAGTCGGAGAGTCGCCGGAGAATTTCTACCGGCTAATCTGTGTCACATAGAAATATATTTATCCTCCGATTTCTTCAGATCGGTCTGTTCTTCCTCGTGTAAATTTGAAATCTCTGAGCTCACTCGGTTTGGTTAATGTGAGATAGGTTCTTATGTTCTATAGGAAGAAGGAAAGTTATAAAGAGGTGGTGGATGGGACATGGCTGAGCAGGAGACAGTAAACGGAGTGAAGGAAGAGAACAAGTTATGGAAAGGTGTATTCGCTGTTTCCGGCATTATGTCTACTCTTGTCATCTATGGTCTTCTTCAGGTCTCTTTGTCTTGTCATGATACATACTGTTTCTGTTATGTGGAATTTAGTTAAAGATCATAACTTTCTTTGTGGGTCTCTGTAAATTTTTGAAGGAGAAGATAATGAGAGTTCCTTATGGATTGAACAAAGAGTTCTTTAAGTACTCTTTGTTTCTTGTTTTCTGCAATCGTCTCACTACCTCAGCTGTCTCTGCTGCTGCTTTACTGGTAACTTACCCCAACTTGTGTTTCTTTGTAATGTACAATTCTTACATAATTACCAAAGTTTGATGAACTCTGTTTGGCTTTAAAACATTTTGTAGGCAAGCAAGAAAGTTTTGGATCCTGTAGCTCCAGTTTACAAGTATTGCCTTATTTCAGTCACTAACATCTTAACCACTACTTGCCAATATGAGGTAGCATTTTATTTTTGAATTCCACTTTTCATTTATGAACTTAAGAATTATAACTATTGCTTTTACCGTCTGTAAATGCCTCCAGGCTCTCAAGTATGTGAGCTTCCCAGTCCAAACTCTAGCAAAATGTGCCAAAATGATACCAGTTATGGTAAGTTGTTACATTTTTCTTCTTCTTTTGTAGAGGATTTTGATTTTAGCATCACCATTCTTATTCTCTGCTCTGTACAAGGTATGGGGAACTATCATCATGCAGAAAAAGTACAAGGGTTTTGACTATTTAGTGGCTTTTCTGGTGACTCTCGGCTGCTCTGTCTTTATTCTATTTCCGGTATAAATCTGCTCTATATGCTTTGTTCAATCTTTTCAATGGCTTCGGTTTGTTAAAAGTACCCCAATCAAACTGATGTTTGGGTAATGTAAAATCTGAGCTGTAGGCAGGTGATGATATAAGTCCGTACAACAAGGGAAGGGAGAATACTGTTTGGGGTGTTTCCCTTATGGCCGGTTATCTTGGGTACGTATGACCAAATTATCCCTGCCACTGCTTATCCATGTCTGGTTTCAAGATAGGAATCTCAATACTTTGCTGTTACTACTCACGAGTCTTGAATCATGATTTTTGTAAATGGTAATTGTCTATCTAACAGGTTCGATGGCTTTACAAGCACATTCCAAGACAAACTCTTTAAAGGATATAATATGGAGATACACAACCAAATATTCTACACAACACTTTGCTCTTGTGTTCTGAGTTTCACTGGACTTGTATTGCAAGGCCATTTACTACTAGCTGTAGATTTTGTATCTCGGCATAGAGATTGTCTACTCGACATCGCTCTGCTCTCCACGGTAAGTTTCAGTTTCTTTTATTCTTCTATACTTAGTCATTACAGTGTCATGTTTCATATGGTCTAATAGGTCCACAAGTTGGCATGTATAATCCATGATTCTATGATCCAGGAAGCTTTGTTGACAACAACTCATGATACAATCTTATGTTCTTGTTTCTTTGATTCTCACTGAACTTACCAGAGACCAATGTGCAGGTTGCAACAGCGAGCCAATTCTTCATTTCCTACACCATTAGGACATTTGGTGCTCTAACATTCGCTGCTATCATGACGACAAGACAGGTAAAAAAAACAAACCCGATCTCAATCCAACTCAGTAGCTAACACAATCCGTTTCTAACCTGAATTACTCATCTTGATAAAGCTTGCAAGCATCATGCTCTCATGCATTTGGTTCTCTCATCCGCTTAGCTGGGAGCAATGTATTGGATCGGTACTATCCTCGATCCTCTTTCATTTTTTGATTGTATCATTTACTCCATTAAAAACTTAGGCTACTATACTTATGATTCTTTGACTAACCAGGTTCATTTGATTCAGGTCATCGTTTTCGGGTCTTTATACTCGAAAAACTTACTGAACAACAAAAAATCACAAAAGCAACCGCAGCCTCCAGAACTTCCTCAATACGAAAAGACTGAAGGCTCTTGAGAAAGAACCTTCTTCAAAGCCAGCTAGAAGTTTTTCATACCCTTAAGAAAAACAAGAACTAGTCGATAGGGAATTGATGTATTTTTTTCATATTTTGTTTGATGATATATATATGCACTATTTAATTATGTTTGTAGTTTGTGTTTATAGCTTTGGACATTTTAATATTCTTCAAGAAAGTTAAATTTTAAATATAGCAGTAACAATATGTACAACCTGGTGTCATTATCAGAAGAATGATTCAGAGTAAAAAAAGGAGAAGAATTGATCTAGTAAACAACTAAAATTATGATAAGGTCTTCTTTTACATGTGTTTTGAAAGGCGATGTCATGAGGTCAGAGGTGTATCAGTCTTATAGACTTATTACCTTGACCATTCTTAATTCTGCACACTTTTGAGTTTCGAACGAAGAGGTAGTTGAGAAAATTTCTTTGACATTTTCGTTGTTAACTGTCGAATATTGGTACTTTTGTCTTATATAGCCGAAATGAAACAAAAACACTCTTAAAAAGAAGACCAAAGACGTTTTCTTGATGATGAAGTTATAATTCATAAACATAAGACGACGTAAAAAAGGAAAGGTCAACAATTCACACCTTGTATACCAATAAGGCAATAATTCGTATTCGTTAAAAGTAAAATCATTTCCGTATTTAAAAGGGTTATATGTAGGTTTGGTCTTCAAATATCCAAAAATATAAGTTAAAAAATATATAATATCCAATATTATGAAAAAAAGAACAAAATTTTGTATTTGAAAGAAAGGAAACAAGAAGGAAAAAAGGAATGGGAGCAACAATATGCGTTGTGCGTAGATTCGATCAACTCACAATTGCTAATCAAAGTCAAACGGTGCACATATGAGGACGGTTTTACCTACATATATAAAAGACGTAAATGCAGAGCCACCCTTGACCACAAGCTGGTCAAAGTGTCAAGCATTAGCTTAAGGCTAAAAATTTACCAATTTATCTAGGGGATCATTTTTACAAAATGAATCTTTTATTGGTTAAACTCTTATTGCGGTTATGGCATTAAGCAAAATAGTAAACAATATCTTTAGTTCGAGCTGAAACACTACAACTAACCTTCTTCCAAACTACGGGTTTCACTAGTGATTAATTTATTCTCTGGATAAGAAGAATATTCCATTTAATCTCAATTCCAGTAACGAGGTTTAACCACATCCGGAATCCCGGATCAGACTGCCTCATTTTAAAAATAAATATATGAATCTTAGTGTAAGTGAGGAATTTTACAATATTTATACAAGGTTAAATCACTGTGTTTTTAGGTCATTGTTACGGAGGCAGCATTCTACAATTTTGCTAACGTTTTCAATGATTTAAAATTTAATCAATGGCAGATTTATCTTGAAATAACAAGTGGTCTTCGATGGACTATGACTCTCCATACGTTAACAGGTTATTTGGATAGACCCGTAACAAATAGTCACAGAGGTCAAACCCGTAACAAATAGTCACAGAGGTCAAAATCTTATTGTTATACTCCGTTATTTTTAGAGTTTAGGACAAAGACAAAACTAAGTGCTCTAAAAAGAAGGCAAGTGGATCAGCTCTCGAGTCTTGTCTAATCCAAATCACTAGGAGCCATGGAGAATGAGGACCATACGTAATGTTTTGAAATGCATGGGGACTTTAGCTTTATATCCTTGTCGGCAAGTTCCCACCTAGGGGTGGGACGGATCGGATATCCGGGGTATTTTGGGATATCCGGATCCGGATCCGGATTCGGCGGATCCGTAAAATTGATATCCGGATCCGGCTTCGGGCCTTCCGGATATCCGGGATTCGGATATCCGGACTAACACTCGAATACCCGCGGATATCCGGATCCGTTTTTAAAAAAAAAAAAAATTAAAAAAATCAAAATTAAACTTAAAATTTTAAAATTAAACGTATATTTATTCAATTAAAAAATTGTTTTTTTGCAAAAAATTTTAAAAAGCTAATAAAAAATTAATAAAACTAAATTTTAGTTATTTTAATAAAAATTATATATAATATATCTATATAAATTTAATTATATTTTAAATATTTTAAAAATATTTAGTGGGCCCGGATCCGGATATCCGGACTAAAATTTTCACTATCCGGATCTGGATCCGGATTCGCCGGATCCGCAAAATCACTATCCGGATCCGGATCCGGACCCCCCGGATATCCGTTTTTTCGGAGCGGATCGGGACGGATCCCGGATCGGATAGCGGATAGCGGATATTAAGTCCCAGCCCTATTCCCACCACTAGAGTCACGTGTTACATTTTGAATTAGCTTTAGATTCTTTTTTTTTTTCATTGTCCTTTTCCTATTTAGAATTATTTTACTTTTCCTAGACAAGATAAAAATTAATTACTGTATTTGTTTTCCTTAGCTAACGTCAGTACCAATAATATAAATTAAGGGGCATAAATATTCATCAGATATATAATTACAGATCACATAGATCACACTGGATTTTGGTATTTTACTTTTCATTTGATTGTCGGTTGATTTTATTTATTCAAATGGATTGTCGGTTGATTACAGTCATTCTATATATAGTTTTACGAGGTTACATTGATCTTAGCAGTTCGCATTTCCAAAAAGAGGCCAATTAGTAATTTCACCGAGATACATATAAACCCTTTCTGAATAATAATTCCATATTAATTTAGGATATTGTAGATAATTGAAATATTTTTAACCCTAAAATATTATGTTATAATTTATTTTAAAAATATTATAGACGATTCTAAAATTGACCACTTATTTGCATTATGGTAATTTACATTTTATTTCACATAATCTATTTGTAACGAATATTTCATGTAAGCCATTTTAAAATTACTATGCATAATTCGATTTTATGATACTTAAAAGTCAAATTTAAAACTATTAATGAATTCTCATTCAAACTATTGGAATAAGGAGGTTCCAATATATTCAAATTATATTGAACTCTAGCATATACGGAATGCTAAAGTTGTATAATTTTGAAATTTGAAATATAAGGTCTGTCTTTACAGTGTTTGGTTATGAATAGTTGAAACTCAAAATAAATCTCCTTTTCCTTTACAAAATAGATACTAAGGAGTCTTTGATCAAATTTGGTAGTATTTGATTAATTCAAACTTATATTTTACATCTGATCATTATAATTAAAATAATGGGTCGTGATGGAAAATTTGGTATTGAGTTCTCCTAACTTTTATTATAAGCAATAAACAGATGGAGAAAACCAGTACTATGAAGTAGTAGTCGTGTAATGGCAATTTAAGAACTTTGAACATGTTTTGAAAACAATGGGTTTCATTTATGTGGCGGCAGGGCGCACACTTTCAACTTTTGAAATCTAGAGAAGTGAACCTTCCTTGCAATCTCGTTTCCCAAATTGTCAAAACTGTAGTGTACCTATGAAAGCTAATTAACAGATGCCTTGTTAGAAAGCTAATTAACAGATGTATTGGTAGAAAGCTAATTAACAGTTGCATTTCATATTCTAATTAAGTGTCTTCTGCTGATAAAAATAAATAATTTAAATGTCTTCTATTAGATCTGTTATAAATAATTAAAATATTACCTTACAAAACAACTGTCAAAATTTAACAGAGGAAACAATATGTAACTGATGGACCAACGCTACTATAAATTCAAAACTGTGTGTTTTTGCCGTCCTGATTTGTATAGGCTCTTAGTATTAGGCATCCATACAATTATTTACATGATCTTTTGATATTTTGCTGCATTCAATAATATATTTTTGACACCGCGTTTGACTACTCAACATTTCTCCTCCACATACATCTATACGTACACATACACATACATATGCCAATCTTCCATTGAAACAGCCGTCCGTATTACACAATTAAATAATACATTTATAACACATTTTTTATATATAGTTCTCTGCCTCTACCTTCCTCTCCTTATCTTCTTCACTATTACAAAACAAACCAGACGTATATATTTTGTTGAGTAACACAAAAAAAAAAAACAAGAAAGTATCTTCTTCAAGCAATTAATAGAGAGGGAGAATAAACAGAGACCAACACACAGAAACAGAGTTCAGAGAAACATGGGGAAGCACTTGTTCCGATCCTCACCTCCACAAGAGAAACAACAACCTCACCAAACCCTCGCCGAAACAGCTCTCCAAGAATGTATGAGCGACATCACCACCGTCATCTCCAAATGGACTTCTTCCTCCTCCAACGAGTTCCTCTTCTCCACCAACAGCCGTCGCGAAGCAGAGGAGTTCGTCGAAGCCGTGAGGCGTTTACACAGCACCATGCACCGCCTTGTCGCCGTCAACCCTTCCTCCGATAAGCTCATCTACGCGCAGAACCTCATGCAGTCCGCGATGAACCTCCTCGAATCCGAGTTCCAGCGCGTGCTCAAGGAGAATAAACAGTACTTAGACCCCGAGAGCGTCTCTCTACGTTCTTGCAGATCGTCGAGAAAATTCAGCACTTCGACGGTGACTAGCATCTCCGACTCGGAAGACGAGTACGAGGAGAACGCCTCCGCCGAAGAGCATAGATTCTCCGGCGGAGATTCCGACGCCATGGACGATCTCAAAATGATTGCGGACTGTATGATCTCCACGGGGTACGCTAAAGAATGTGTCAAAGTTTACAAAACCGTGCGGAGATCCATCGTCGACGAGACGCTTCACAACTTAGCTGTTGAGAAACTGACTCTCCATCAGATTCAGAAGATGGATTGGGAGATTCTCGAACCTAAAATCAAATCGTGGCTACGTGCTGCAAAGTTAGCTGTTCGTTCCCTCTTCTTTGGAGAGAGGATCCTCGCCGACCACGTGTTCTCCTCCTCAACCAACATAGTCGAAGCTTCTTTCACAGATATCACACAAGAGGGAGCCTTAACGCTCTTTACCTTCCCCGAACACGCGGCCAAGATCAAGAAGCTCTCACCAGAGAAGATGTTCAGGTTCTTGGACATGTACGAGTCTCTGGCCAATCTCTTCGTGGAGATCGAGTCGATATTCTACTTCGACTCCGCCGCGGCAGTTCGATCTCAAGTGATCAACTCCTTAGCGAAACTCGGCGACGCGGTGCGTTTCATGATGACGGATTTCGAAACCGCGATTCAGAAAGAAACGTCCAAAACGCTGATCGTAGGCGGTGGAGTTCACCCTCTCACTCGTTACGTCATGAACTACCTCTCGTTCCTCGCTGATTACAACGAGTCCATCTCCGTTATCTTCGAGAACTGGCAGCTCACGGTGCCGTCTCCTTTACCGGAGTCTTTATTCGGTAGCGGAGGGGACGATGCTCGTCCGGAGGATTTGTTTACGTCTCCGGTGTCGTTACGCATCGCGTGGGTGATTCTTCTGACTCTTTGTAAAATCGACGGGAAAGCTCAACCGTATAAAGACGTGGCGATGTCTTATTTGTTCCTCGCGAATAATCTCCAATACGTCGTCGTAAAGGTCCGTTCGTCTAGCTTGAAGGCTCTTCTAGGGGAGGATTGGGTGGCGAGGCATGAGGGGAAGGTGAGACAGTACGCGGAGAAGTTCGAGAAGCTCGCGTGGGGGAAAGTGCTGACGTCGTTACCGGAGAATCCTTCCGAGGAGATTACGCCCGAGGAGGCTAGGGCTTTGTTCGCTAGGTTTAACGATGAGTTCGAGGCGGCGTATAGGAAACAGATTTCGTGGGTTATACCCGACCCGAAGCTTAGGGACCAGATTAAAATCTCGTTGAGTCAGAAACTAATGGCGGTTTGTACCGAGTTTTATGAGGTGAACCGGTTTGGTTTGGGAGGTGGGACGTTTAATGTCAGGTATACCCCTGAGGATATAGGGAATTATCTCTCGGATCTTTATTTTGGAAGTAGAGGGTCAGGGAGTGTCTCGACAAAAGGATCTGGATCCGGGTCCGGTTCTGGTTCGACTACTACGGGTAAATCTTGGGGAGGGCGTAGCCATTGAATGAAAAATATCGTGATATTTTTACTTAATATTAGCAATATTTTATTTATTTTGGGTGGTGTGTGGTTAAAGTGGGCACAGTGATGAGTGCATGAATGATCGTATCGTATCTCCTTTTTTTCATGTACAGATATGTTAAATTATTGGATCAAATTCTACTTTTATTAATATATTCATTCGATTCTTTTTTTTTTGTAACTTTGTGATTTATCAACGAAAAAAGGAAAATACGATGATTATTTGATTAGCACCAAAGACATACACGCAAAAGACAAATTATTAGTAGCTATCACTCATGTCTAGTTTTTGTTTGCAATAATGTTCCAGTGTTTTGTCTAAATGTGGTTTTGGTGATTTGTAACTCCACAGTTGGCTACATATAGTTACGAGACAGTGAAAAAGAAGATAAAAACAAAATTGAAAGGCAAATTCAATTGCTTACCTAAGAAGTACTACGATAAAGTTTTTAACACACCGGTTAGGTTGAGAACGATCGCTATCTTATCATATGCAGTCATTAATGAATGAGTTTTATTAGGCAACTTGGGATACGCAATCTCACCTTACAATTATATTTTTCTAAACATAAAAAGATCTAATCTCCTTGTTATGTGGCATGCTTAAAATAATGCGTGGGCGTTAATTACGCGTATTTTCTATAGTTTTATTTCGGGTAGACGATCTATTTATCCACGAGAACTATCATATAGCATCAGATCTCCACCGAACTATGATCTCATGTTAGATTCCTACAAATTGAAAATTATAAACTTATTTCTCCCCAAATCAATACTTTAAAACTTAATTACCCATAGACGATGGTTTTAATTGGTTTTAGTTGGTTTATTATTAACCAAACATCTTAAAATCAAATAAACCAAATCAAAATCCAATTAAATCCCCACCTGAATCACCGTAAACATTCTTATGTAAACACTTTAATGGATTTATTTTACAAAAGAAGAAGATTTTGTTTTATTTAATTGGATTTTGGTTTGGTTTACTTGATTTTAAGATGTTTGGTTAAGAATAAACCAATTAAAACCATCGTCTGTGGGTAATTAAGTTTTGAAGTATTGATTCGGGGAGAAATATGTTTGCAATTTTCAATTCGAGGAGAAATAGGTTTGCAATTTTTAATTTGTGGAGATCTAGCATGAGGTCATAGTTCGGTGGGAATCTGATGTTATATGATAGTTTTCATGGGTAAATAGATTGTTTACCCTTTTATTTCAGAAAAAGTTTATATACTCCGGACCTCAGAAAAAAAAAAAAAACTGGCAGGCCACCACGATTAAAGAAAGAAAAAGACATCACTAGTTGATTGATAGCCAATCTATATATTATTATTTATTAGGGGACGTAGAGTGTCAACAATTTGTATAGTACAAAAAATTATATTTGTTTGAGCATTTTTGGTGTTTATATTGCAAATCAACATTTATACTTGAGGTGTGGAGAATGATATTTATGATTTTCAATGGTGATATGATTTTTGTTTTGTTTTGTTAGTAATACTCGTTTGAATTGTTTCAGGGGAAGTGACAGAGACATTGATGAATCATATTTTATCAATCATTCGGGTTACATATTTGTTTGTGGAGAATATTTTTTATGTTTTACTGCAGACATTGTATATTTTTTGAAGTAGAGTAGTAAATATTTTATTTATAAACGTTAATGAATCACAAAAACTGATAGAAGTTTATTACAAAAAATGATAGAAGTAGAAACAGTTGGATAATCAATAAAAAACTTTCATAAGAGCACGATTATCCCACAACCCTATTTTGGGTCTCTTAATAATTTTAAGTATTAAAAGTGACTTAAGAGACATACTTAAGAGACATCGTTTTTTTATGGCTCCAATAGTACTCTTAATTTAAGGTTTTTAAAAAAACTGATTACACAAGTCTACACAAGTAAGTCTGTAATTGCACTTCCAATGCTCCACTCATTCACTCTTTTATCATCTGAGAGGAAGGAAACACGTAATGAGAACAATAAAAAGATAGGAAACAAGTAATGAGAACAAAAACAAGGACATGAAACAAGTAATGAGAACAATAACACCAACAAGAAACACAAACATAAGCATTTTGATTAGACTTGAAACACAAAAAAAAAACAAAAACAGAGAAACCATAACACAACAAGAAACATAAACAAAGTACTAATTAAAGTTGAACTTAAACAACATAAAGAAATAGAGAGCTCACTGAGCTAGTGCTAATGATGGACATGCTATAACCCCGTGTGCTAATTGTACACGTATTTACTTGTATGCTCTTTACAATATTATCAATAATTCGAACTCATTGAGCTAGTGCTAATGGTGGACATGCTAGTGCTGATGCTCATTGAAAGAATAGTACTAGAAACATACTAGTGGCAAATGGCATTCAGTGTAATAATCATACATAAGAAAAAAAAAGAAGAAAAAAGTAGACTTACAAGTCTGTTCTTCCTGCACGATCCTACTTGTCATCTGGGGATAGAGTCAATGATTTCTTATCCCTGAAGTTGCACAAAAAAACATCGCAGTAAGAAACTGGAACTAGTCAGGAAACTTCCTCGTGACATTTGTCACAAGACAAGATGATCATATGGCTAATAACACACATGACAGCAATTGCATACAACAAAATTCAGGATTGAAATTTGAAGACACTATATTCAAGATTAACCAAGTACACCATCAACATGCAAAAAACTACTAGAACATAGATAATAGGCCATAGGAACAATGCGAGAGAAAGACATAATCAAACCTCCAAGCCTGAGTATCGTTGCAATGTACAAAAGTTTCTCAATCACAAGAGGCAACCTAAGCTAAGCTCAGATTAAAAGGTTTACCTTATCAAATACACTATCCAACTTTGTGACACGATATATTACTCAAAGTCAAACAGATCATGAGAATTAATTAGAACCAAGCTAGATGATTAAAGGTGAGACCTTTTCGAGCTGGTTAATGAGGGACATGAGGATTCGAGAGAGAGAGAACCTTTCGTGTTCGGAATGATTCGGGTCTGCAGAGAAGAGAGAGAGCTCGAGGTCTACGAACAAGAGAGAGGTTTCAGGTGACTGCAATAAAACAATGAAAAAATGAGGAAAAGCCCTAAGTTATCTCAACGAGTTCAAACTTAGATCTGAAGCTTGGAGGCGAGAATTGAAAAATTACCTGAGATCTGAAGCTTTCACCGGGGAACATCGGAGAAGAAGGATGAGAGGAATCGGGAGAGAGAGAGAGAGAGAGAGAGAGAGAGAGAGAGAGAGAGAGAGAGAGAGAGAGAGAGAGAGAGAGAGAGAGAGAGAGAGAGAG
>CAKOAT010051710.1:97018-123282 GCA_932364175.1 Eruca vesicaria subsp. sativa | reverse complement strand
AAAACGTTTTAGGTTGCAGAGTACAAGTCCGACAGGGCCTTCTTTGCAAGAAGGTCGGCTGCGGTGTTTTCCAAACATGGAACATGCGTAAAAGAAAAAACAGAGAGATAACAAGTTAAGTTTTGGATGTCCTGAAGAATTCCAAAAAGTCCCTTGATAGAATCTCCCCCTTTGATGGCTCAGATGAGTATCTGAGCGTCCGACTTAATGTTGAGAGAGCAGAAACCGTGGTTGTGAGCTTGTATCATGTCTTCTCTGACTGCTAGCCCCTCGGCGACTAGTGGAGAAGAAACACATTCCTCTGATTTGCTGCCTTGGAGTAATATGCTACCGTTGCTATCCTTGAAGATCCACGCGAGGCCTGCAGTTTTTGATCCTTATCTCCATGCAGCGTTGGTGTTAACGGTAATGACTCCTGAGTGGGAGGGCAGTGCTGGCGTTTGAACATGTTGTATCGTAGGCTGACTCAAGGATTCAGTCTGGGCTTCTTCCCATTCTCTCGCGTCAACTATGGCCTTGGATACTGTTTCCTTCTCAGTTTTTACTCTGTTTTCGAAAATTCTTTGGTTCCTTGCAAGCCAAATTGACCAAACAATCCAAGGAAACAGAGAACCTGATTTTACTCCAGTTGGCGGTAGGTTTGGGATCAGACGTGACGAACGGAGTGTCACAGTGAAGCTTGTAGAGTTGGTTATATAGTCCCCATTGAGTATAGGAGTAAGAGACCACACCTTCTTCGCAAAAGCACATGTTAGGAAGAGGTGGTTTGTTGTTTCTTTTTGTCCGCAGAAAACACAAGCCACACTATCCTTTAATCCTCGTGTCTCTAGGCTATCTCCCAGAGGTAGTGCTCCCCTGACAATCTTCCAAAGGAAAATTCTCAGCTTGGGCGGCACATGCAATAGCCAAACATCTTTCATCCAGTCGCAGGGTTGTTGCTTAGGCGTGATATCGTTAGATTGTTCCAGTATCTTTAGCCCAGCGTAATAGCCTGTTTTTGTTGAATATTCTCCATTCATTGTTGGGATCCAGCTGAAAGTGTCTGGGCTCCCTGTTTTACTGGCCTTAATACAGATGATCTCACTTGCTTCATTCGGTAATAAGTTGGAGACCAGCTCTCTGTTCCATTCGCTAGTGCCTGCAATCATCAAATCAGCTACCTTAAGCTCACTCGAGGAGGACTCTGGTGGTCCCATAGGTTGGATGGATTTCTCGGTGGAGCACCAAGCATCATACCAAACACTGGTACTATGTCCATCGCCTATAGTCTTTGTTGTGTTCCCAATGAGCAGGTTCCTACCGCAGAGGATGCTTCTCCATCCGTGGGAACAAGAGTTCGACGGCTGGATCTGTAGAAAGGGCTCAAACTTGCAGTATTTCCCAAGAAACACCCTCGAGAGGAGGCATTCCGGCTTCTTTAAAATACACCAGCTTTGCTTAGCTAAGAGTGCGTCGTTAAAAATTTGAATATCACGGAATCCCAAACCTCCTTCATTTTTGGGTTTGGCTAATTTGGACCAAGCAATCCAGCACATTTTTTTCTTTTCAGGATTATCATCCCAGAAAAAACGAGTTAGTGCTGATTGGATTCGATTGGTGAGGCTTTTTGGTAGCTTGAAGCACATCATGGAGTGGGACGGGATCGCTGCCAAAACAGACTGGAGCATTACCATCTTCCCACCTACCGAGAGTTGACGCGATCTCCAGCTTGCAGCTTTTTGTCTTATACGGTCCACAATCGATGAAAACATGTCGCGTTTCTTCCGACCAAAGTGTTTCGGCAGGCCTAGATATTTCCCGACACCTCCTTCTTTCTGTATACCGAGGCTATTTTTAACTCTGATTCTTATCTCTGGAGGGGTCTTGTTTGAGAAAGTGATAGCAGATTTGTTGGCATTGATGGCCTGACCCGACGCTGCTTCGTATTTTTGGATCACCTCCTTCAGTGCCGCTACGCTCCGCTCTGTTGTCTTTGCAAAGAACTAGTGTCATCTGCAAAGAGCAGATGGTTGATCTTTGGGCTGGCTTGCGCTACTTGTATACCTGCGAGAGTTCCTTTATGTTGTGCTGCTAAGCAAAGCCCTGATAAGACCTCACTGCATAGGATGAAGAGGAAGGGTGATAGCGGGTCTCCCTGCCGGATCCCTCGAGTGGGAGTAATCAATCCTTGAGCTTCGCCGTTCAGCAGCACTGAGTATTGGACAGTCGTGAGGCAGCTCATAATCCATCCACAAAAAATATCATGGAACCCAAACTTCTTCAGCACAGCTTCAATGAAATTCCATTCAAGCCGGTCATAAGCTTTGCTCATGTCGGTTTTTACTGCCATGGCGCAGTGTTTCGTTGCTCCCGATCTCTTGAGGAAGTGTAAGATTTCATGAGTTATCATGATGTTGTCCGTGATCACTCTACCAGCGATGAAGGCCGACTTGGTCCGTCATTTTTCTGGTTAGGTTAAAACTCTTTGTTTTAATTTTGGTTTGGTTAAAATTATTTTGGTTAAAACTTTAGGTTAGGTAGACTTCTAAAGAAGTCTACTATAATATTTTTCTTTATTGTTTAAATAGTTTATAATATATAATCTAAAATTTTTCTTTTCATTATATATTTAGTAGACTTAGTATATATTTTTTGTTGATCAAATTTTAATTCATATTTTAATTCATAAATAATAAATTTAATTTTAAAATAATTTTTTTTTGTAATCACCAATTATAGTAGACTAAAAGAGACGTCTACTATCGAAGTAGACTTTACCGTAAGTATTTGCGCCAATAGGGAAAAATAGGTTCCAAAATTCATTTTCGCTTTCCGCTTAGTTAATTTTAATTTTAAAATATATTTTTGATAAATACCAATTAATGTAGACTGAAATAGACGTCTACATATAAGTAGACTTTACTGTAAGTCTACTATACCCTAAATATTGTCGCCAATATGGGAAAATAGGCTCCAAAATTCATTTTCATTTCCCGCTTAGTTAATTTTAATTTTAAAATAATTTATTTTGGTAAACACGAATTAACGTAGACTGAAATAGACGTCTACATATAAGTAGACTTTACTGTAAGTCTACTATACCCTAAATCAGAAATCTCAAACCCTAAACCCCAAATCTCAAACCCTAAACGTTTGATTGATTATAAAAAAAACTTAATCATTGTACCAAATATCATATATCTACAAAATATAAACTACTCAGCATTAAATATGCAATTTTGAATCATGAAAAAAAAATAATTCTAAATCTAGAATCTAACCCTAAGAATCTAACTCTAAAAAACATAACTTGTTAGAACCTTTGGTTGCTAAACCATTAACATTGTATACCACATAGTTTCCAAATCAGTATACATTCTTTTAAATTGTTCAATTATATGAATTTAATTTATATATTTCATACTAACCATATTAAAAAATTTACCAAAAATATTTTTTCTACATTTTTAAAATTAAATTATTTGATTAAATTAAGATGTAAACTAAATAATAAGTCTATATTAGTCTACACAGTAGACGTTAATGTAAGTCTACTAGACTTCTTTCTTAAAGTGTAGACTTTCGAAGGACATAATCATAAAATATATTCCACATTTTTTATTTGTTCATAAGGGTTAAATAATAGTTTTAACACTCATTTAGATTGGGTTTGTAATTGATTGATTATAAGGTACATCTTTAGGGTTAAAATAAATATTTGGGTTAGTTTTGGCAATTCTGCCTTTCTCTTTTTACTCGGCTTGAAAACTACTAACCGAACACATCATGCCTCTAACGTAAGCCAGTTCCGTAGCGTATGTGATTGATAAAGATGATGTTTCCCATCTTCTCTACTCCACTTTTGTTTTTTTTTTATCAAACTCCACTTTTGTTTTGATCATTTATTCCAGGTAGATTTAATATACTGTCCGTGATTGATTATAAAAACATTGGTTTATTCATGATAAGAGCATATTACATTCACGATTTTCAGAAGAAAAAAACAACATTTTCAAGATACAACAAACCAAAAGACCACACAAAGCTTTACGCAATCACACTTTTTATTCCACCACCAAATCTTCAATCTTCATTTTCGTCGACACTTGACTTAGCCAGAGATATCAATAGACTTGACTTCAGGCTTCTTCTCAGGAGCTTTCGGCACCGTAACCGTAAGCACACCGTTCTCCATCGTCGCCTTCACTTCTTCCATCTTAGCATTCTCTGGCAACTTAAACCTCCTCATAAACTTCCCGCTTGCCCTCTCTACACGGTGCCACTTGTCGTTCTTCTCTTCGTTCTCCTTACTCCTCTCTCCGCTTATCTGAAGTATGTTCTTGTCTTCAACCTCAACCTTCACTTCTTCTTTCTTTAGCCCCGGCAAATCTGCTTTGAACACGTGTGCCTCTGGCGTCTCCTTCCAATCTACTCTTGCGCTTGTAAACGCTGCCACGTCACGAGCGGTTGAACCGGTTGCGTTTGCTAACGCGGAAGGAGTGAAGAAACCTTCGAATGGATCCCATGCATCTAGCGAGAAGGGATCAAAAACGTTTGATCTGCGTCCTCCGAAAATGCTTGGAATTAGAGACATTCTTGTTGTGTTTTCGAGTGACTTGAACTTTGTTTGATTCTTGATTTGTGTTTTACTTCTTTGATCTGATGTTTTGTATCGAGCAAGGGGGTCTATTTATATAAGGTAGTGGAGGATGAAGGGAGAACGTTCTTCGAGTTTCTTGAATTAGAAAGTGCACTTTTTCTAAACTCTTCGTTTATTGTCTAGAGTCTGTCTAATAAGTGACAGATGTCTCGAGGCATTTCAGGAAGTTTCGGTTGTTGAAACCCGACGACGTGCATTCCTCAGCTGACACATAAACGACCTGCCGTTTCCTTTTCTCTAGGTACCCTATCTCCTTCGATTATACGGGCTCAGTCGTGATGGCCTTCTTTGATTAAGGCCCATCTCCTTTATACCACCATTTAGTAAAAGTTAACATTAATACCTCTATAAATTTACACTAAATATCTCTATAAAATAATATAATTTTATAGTTCCAAATTGAGTTTTTGGTTCGATTAATATTTCAAAAAATTAATATCTCTCTAAATTAATAAAAATAAATAAATTTTGATGTAGTTCCAACATTATTATTTTATAGGTTTTATTGTATATGATAAGCTTGCTCTTGTATCATATTATACATATGACCCCCCCCCCCTTAACTATTAGGGCTGACAAAATATCCAGATCTGAAAATCAAGGACTCGAATTCGATCGAGATAAATAACCAAATAGATTCAAGAATCGAATAAGTATTCGAAAATATTTGAAATGTAAATATATATCTGAAAATATTATTTTTAATTATACTTATAATTATTTTAATAATTTAAAAATTAAAATTATATATGAAATATATTAGTTATTTTGATATTTTAAGTATATTAGATACAGTATGATATTTCAGATAAAAATACCCAAACAAAAATGTATCTAACAAATATTTTTAGTCAATTCTAAATAAAATAGATAGTTTAGATACAAAATATCCAAATCAAATATGGTAATATGATTAACTTAGTTACAAATAACCAAAGTCGTTTCAGTTATTTGGTTATTTTCAGATTTCTATACATCAACTAAACTCATCTGGATCATTGTCGAAAATGTATAATACTCAAATGAGTCACATTAACTATATTCAAGACCACCCCTATACTATATAAGAAATGTGTAGAACAACAATACCAGCGGAAAACACTTTTACTTTGTCTCATTACTGGAATACAATACTGATACTGCTAACATCGACAATGAAATTTTGTCTAAACACATACCAGAACTGGGGCACGTTTTGGTTTACACAAACACCAATTACTAAACAAGAATACTGAAAAAAAAGAAATATCTTAACTGTTCGATTGATTTCTATCGAGTTATTTACCCGTTCTTGTCATGCTTGGTCAAGACTAAAAGAGACTAAATATTATTCATCATAAGACACAGACACAGAAAAGAAAACTGACTATAGTATATTACTTTATATGGCAGAACTTTTGAGGTTAAAAATTGAAGATTGTGAAGATATGGTTTGGGTTCTTAACAATGAGGCTTGCATGAAGAAAAAGAGAAAGAAGCTTTACACTGTAAAGATGCTAGTAATTTAACAAACCTACTTGAAGTCAATGCTGCAGCAAGCTTGGTCTCTTCTCCAGGTGCTCGTACTGGACAACAAAATGTTCCTGCAACAACCATCCCCGAAAAAACATTAATTACAATACAAATTCAAGTATCGAGATATACAACACATTCCTTAAGTAATCGTTGATTTACCTTTCTGACTGTTTTGAACGAGTTTGGATCAAGGCACTCGTATGTTCCTCTTTCATATACAGCTGTTCTGACCAAAGGTTCCCCAACTCTGAATAACCATAATCTGAGTTCCTTGTGGTAAAACCAACCTCTTTCGTAACTGCAAGATATATCAATCAAAGCTTCAGCCCAAGAGAACAGAGGAAATGAATAATCAAGATTGTTGGTCGAGAGACAGGAAAAAAACATACAGTTCATCTGCTGCGTATAGCTGTGCTTGGTCTTTTGGCATACTGAAACAATAATTAGAGTAAAACCAATGTGTTAGATTGGAACATAGATTATTCATGAGATGTTGAGTACTGATCTCTAACAAACCTGTAAAATGTATAGAACAATAACTCATAGGAAAATCTTTTGAAGCTTGCTCGCTGCAACCAACGAAAATGATAACACATTTGTTATAAGCTAACAAACAAATGGTGTTACTCACAGGATCAGAGGACACTTACAGTGAGAGGCGGAGGTGGTGTGGCGTAGTAACAACTTGGTACTGTGAACTCAACCTCAGTCTTTGCCGGTTCATTGGTCCAAGGGGAAGCAAATGTCTTGTAGAGATTCCCAGTTGAATTCAAATCCAACCCTAGCGTCGTTAAGTCGATGCCAAGAGCAAGAGAGGTCAATTCAGGGTTGCTCCCGTTTAGTACCTCTAGCAAGCCAAGCAAGCAGAAAGGATCTGCTTCAGACTGTGACGACTTCATCTCAGAATCTCTAAATTGGTTGATAGATGACATTTGTTGCACAGGAAACTGGGATTGGTTTTGTTGCTGCTGATACTGCGGAATAAGCTGGTCATAACCGTTACTTGAAACTGTATTGAGGGAGGAGTTTAGAGGTCTCAGGCCAAGACCTTGTAGCCCACCAGTCTGGTGCCAAAACAACAATTATATGAGATATGCATATGGGGGAAGGAAAGACTTGGCTTGAATTCAGGAAGTGATACGAGAAGCTGTCACGTACAGATGAAGTATGTGGCTGTTGTTGTGGACGATGTGATGAATATGTTCCCCCCAAGCTGAAACCACCAGATCTAGCCATCTGCATAGTTGCAATATTCATTCATAAATTAACCCACAAAATAATAATATCAAACAGAAAAAATTTCCTTGTTTTGAAACAGTCTAAAGCTTACAGGAAAGTTTTGAGAGTGCATCATTGACATAGCATTGTCATGGAGTTGTTCTTTCTGATGCATGTCCATCGGATAATCAGAACTACCACCTGCGAAAAATCTACTACGCTTGTGAACGATCCAGCAGGTTTAGCTTCTAACATTTAGAAACACATGTGTAGGAAAACATCTTACAATCTTTCTAATGCAATAAGCTATAGAGTAGTAAGGCAGTTAAGAAGTTTATTAACCCCCTAAGTTTTAGAACATTTGAAAAAGTGCTTTCATGAAATTTTAGAGCACATCGTGAGTGGAACTTTTGACAACTGGGGAAACTAGAAAAGATATTCCTCATTTTGCGCACATAACATATGCAACACCCAACTTTATGCACAACAATACAAAACTATAGAAAATAAAAGACCAGCACCTTTATATCCAGGTAAGGCAGGAAAGTCTTCATTTTGGATGCGGAACTCCTGGTTCTGTTGGACAATGGGGACTCCTGAAGCTTGTTTCCTCAAAGAACCTAGAAAACCCCAACAATAGATTATGAGGGAACAAGACTTCTTTTATATTAAAGTATACGAATTTTCAAATGATAGTTCAGCTAAATGGACTACCGAGTTGTCCTTGATTGCCACTAGCGGAACCAGGACGACTTGACAGCTGGGGAAAATCGTTATTGATATCAAAAAGTGAACTGTCATTAGAGTGATCACTCAGCATCATATTGTTCTGCGAAAGGGGGCCGCCACCAGTGTGATACGAGTTCCCCAGCATAGACATGACCTGAGATCCTGTACCATAAAATTCTGCAATCAGATTTTAACTATATCTACATACAGCTTATTGCAAGTTTACGTAAATAAAATTAGAAAGTGTGAATTAAAACAAGCTCGTCTTACAATCTCTATATAATCCCAGAGTATGTGAGCTGAAAGCAAAGTTTGCTTTCTCTACCTTTTACTCATATGAGTCTAGAGAAGTATATATAATGGGTGGCTATTAAGCAAATCACCTTTTTACTTAATTTCAAACAACACTTCCTAGTTACTATACCAAAGACCCATAATCATTAAAAGTAAAAGGTGCTTTCCATAGTTCTATAATAGAAAAATGGAAAGAAATGGATAAATCATACATACCTTGAGGAAGTCCACCCAGCATTCGGTTCTGTCCCTGAACACTTAACCCTGATCCGCTATTAGCTCCCAAAGTTAGTCGTGACAATCCACCAGTGCTGATATTCCTCAAGTTACCTCCACCAACCATGTTTCCCATTGCATTTGATGTTATTCGAGGACCTGCGTTTCCCAACAATTGGGACATTCCCATTGGAACACTGTTCCGATTACTGAGTCCTGGAGATGTGGAGAGAACCCCAGGAATAGAACCACCAACTCCATTTGCGTTACTACTAAATCCATTTATTCCTCCTCTGTTTGGGATTCCCGAATGCCCATGTGAGCTATTATGAGATAACTACAGAACAGTCATTGAACAATATGAGATATATAAATATTAAGAAACAGAACTATTTTTCATAGAATTTTTGAATCCAAATGCACCTGAGAGAGAGCAACAGGGATGTTACTTGAAGCAAATCTTCCACTGGAAAAACTCCCATTAGGTTGTTGTACACCAGGAGATGGTATGCTATTCATACTTGAGTTTCTTGATGAAAGTGTACCTTGCATGTTCCCGACATTATAGCCACCATGAAGATTATGAAGTCCCTGAAGACTTCCTACATGAAGGGAAAAAATGAAGCTAGTAAGTTTAAGAACAGAAGAAAATATATATAAAAAAAAGGTGTCAAGATAAGTATCACAACCACCACCAGAATGATGAAAACTGGGAGATGGTGCACCAGAATAGGAAGCAGCAAAAGATCTGCCAGACCCATCTGGTAGATTCGAAGCTGAACCATTGAGAGAGGACTGCAAAGGCAAGAATACAAGAATCGATTAAATAAACAATGTCTTACAGAAAAAAAAAAAACATATTTTGAGTATTTTTGATAATATATAAATGATTAATGGGGGAAAAGAAGGTATACATGAAGGTTTGACATTGCAGGAGCTGACAATCACGCGAGACAATATATCATTCGGCTACAAAACACGCAACAGCCAATAGCCTGAGAAAAAGACAAACAAAGCTGTCAAAATTCAGAATCAAACACAAAGAAACAGTACTTTACATAAGACTTAATAACCACCAGAGAAGTCAACATAGTATATACACTCATCAGCAGGAGATAAAGGAATCAGCAAAACCATGAAATCAACTTCTAACAGAAAAATCGATAGTCAATGAACAGATTCACAAAAATCAAAACTGACAAGGATCCAATTAAAAAGCTGATGAAACTGAAATTGACACAAAAATCATAATAAGCATGGTGCAGGACCAGAGGAGTTAACATAGTAGTATACTTTAAGTAAACTTGAGATTGAACAGAAACTCAGCTCTCGGGAAGAAGAAGAGTTGGAAAGTAATTTAATTTCTGTGAATTGTAAAATGTTGATGTACAGAGAAAGTTTATATACAAAGTAAACTATAGCCGGTGCTAACTAAACCATAATCTAAATCAGTAAACCATAATATATACACACTGTTCATCTAAAAGCAAGAAGATCAGCCGTATCTATAGATTCAGAAGGAGAAATTAACTATCAAAATTGACGAGAATCCAATAAAAAATTCAATCAACACAGACGTAATTCAGACTAAGTAACAGATTAAAACAGTGAAATAACAAAATTGAACTCCGAAAACCCTTGGAATCGCGAGATTTATGTATACACTCACGGAACAGAGGAGGAGGGGGAGAGGATAGCACTGCCCAATTCAGAAACACTGGAGATAGGATTAGAGAGTATCGGGAAGAAGATTGATTTTAAATGCTTTTTTTACAGAGATTGGTGCCCTAAATCGAAAACGGATATTGGGGAAGGAGACGACGGAAAGCAAGATTTAGAAAAATGGGATCCAAATATGTTTATTAAATTACATTATTATTGAGAATAATAAAAAACTTTTTTTTTTTTTAATTGCTGAATGATTGCCACTAGCAGGAGGTCATAATGGTCCCCACAAAAGCCTGTCTCTAGACAAGGAAGTGTGTGTGTGTGTGTTGGAAAAAGCCTTAATTTCGGACCATTGTTTGGGCCCCATTCGAACAGGCCTTTTACTTATACGCTTCGTGTCTCTCTATTCCATGTTGTAGAGTTAAGTTGAGTCGTTATGTCCGAAAATGGCATACACGAGATCATTCTATAGCCTGGAGTGAAGTGAGTTTTGCTTCTTCAGTATCTCCACTTAAATTGCAAATACTTTTATGAAATGGTTGAGTTAATTAAAAAAAGGGTAATCAAATCCTTCCAAAACATGTCATCTTTTTCCTCTTTATGGAATATGTATATTCATAGCATGCTACGTGTTTGATAAAATGCCTCACCGAAACTCCTCCATATTCTTACTTTCCAGTAGCTTATGCTCGAATATTGTTTTTATTTTTTATAAAAACTAACCAATTTTTGTTTAGCGTTATATATTTGCAGAGGTTATCAGTTTGACTTATGTATTTGATTGGACAATCTTGAAGTATCCACAGGTTGACTATAGCTCCACTCTAGTTCCAAACCAAGAGTAAGTAACATCTATTTTTTTTTATATGTTTTACATCATTTAAAACCTCTAAAGCATATTATCAGATCCTCACGATAGTATCTGTGATCCAACAGTCGAGTCTTACACGTTAACCAGCTCTGAATCCTCCAGTGCCATCTGGCCAGAGACCAGAGAAACCTTGGGGGTAGGCTTTTAACTGCATTACCCGCATGTGCAGTAATTGTTAGCATTTTATCCCTAGAGCTTTTATTTGAATACATGTGGTACTGAGTTCCTTCTTAAGGTTTTAATATTGGACATTCAAGATTTCTTTTCATTTAATGCCTTTTTCCGGTAGATGTTCATTTTTGACTCTATGGTCGATCTCAGTCACTTAAGGCACCAAAACCTTTTTTTTCTTTCTGTTAAATCTCTAATAGTAAAGTTCATGTAATCTCTGAGAGATCAGCAACAACACTAACAGTTACATGTGTCGTGTGTCAGATTATTCCACTGCATCTACAGATAGTTGCAACTGTAAAATGCCTAACTATGGCATTGTCCTTCTACCTCACACACATAAACAATTTCTGTAGCAATTGTGCGTTACAAACAATCTACTAAATTGATTTTGAATATCTATGTTTCTCACATGTTTGGGTATGATTCTCACAGAACCTTCAATCCTCTGAATGATGAAGGAGGAAGAGAGGAAGAAGGAAATGATAAATCGCAAACCTTACTGGCTGTTCCAACAGGTAATGTGAAGGTCATGTATCAAGCTCTGGTAGAGACTAGAGAAAAGGTATTATAAGCAAAAAGGCGGAGCAGTGAGGAAAGTGATTGATAATTGTATCCTTGAGTTCACAATAAAAAATCGTATATTTCTATACATTTGATTCCTTTTTGTACAAAATTTTCAAAATGTCTGTAAATAATAATATAAAGATTTTGGTGACTTCGATAAAGGGAAAAAGCAAAAACTGAATTATAGAATATTCTGCCAGATTATAAAATTTTGGTGAAAAGTACATTATGCCAAATAATGGTGGGTGGCACAAGGCTTGACTTGACGAATAGTAATTCTTTTTACTTGTATTGGTTTGTTAAAACAAATAGTTATATTTTCAAGTACTTGCTTTATTTTATTATTTATTATTTATAAATTATTTGCAAGTTATTTGAAAATTATTAGCATTACAAAAAATGTTTGTTCTTAGCATAAGAAAACAATTGTTAATGTGTTATGTTACCGCTATTGAAATTTCTATGTCTGATTTAGATATTGGACATTATTTTTGTTAATTCAATGGAATTCAAAACTAAATAACTTTATTATTTATTAAAAAATATGACATTATTTTTCTTAATTTAGTCAATCCGAGAAACATAATATATATATATATATATATATATATATATATATATATATATAACTCCAAGATAATTATATAAATATATTTTGATTCACTTATGGAAATAGAAATGTAGACAAGTTATTTTACTATGATTAATGTATTTTTTGTTCATTAACATAAATGAGTAACAAGTCAAACAGCGTCAAATAATTACTTTTATTTTAATACTTGATAGTTGATTTATATTTTTAAGTAACTTAAACATATTACTTAATATTCAACTTGATCAGATCAAATACTCGACTTTACGAATTAAGTATTGACTAAATAGTGAGTACTAGCCAAGTAAAGAATAACTGTGTCCAACTACTGTCAAATGATACAAGTAAATTATGCTTTTCACATTTTTCTCTTGATCGTAGAATGTCTCGCTCATATGATGAAATGGAAGTATATAAGATCAGTTATGCATGTTTTGTGAGACTATTGCTAGAGTCCATGCTGAAAACCCATGTTAGGTTGAAGTGCAGATTTAGTTTAGCTGTCGGAGTTGTTGAGTCCACTCAAACAGTTAGGTTCCGATTTTTTTGAAATTTTGAAGACTTTGTTGTTTACTACAAAAAATTCTTTATTGACTTATTTATTAAATATTACTTTTAAAAATTTATAGTTATTTAAAATGAAAATAAGGAATATATACAATATGAATTTATATATCACAAAAGGCTAAAAGAACATTAAATTATATCAATATTTTGCATCATACTTTTACATAAAAACATAAGCAAGATATAAGAATTTTTGAGTAAATTATGAGAACAATATATTTTTTACATAGAAAACATAAGCAAATTATGAAAATAAATATGGGATAATAACTCTAGAAAGAAGATGTGAAGACTTGAAATGATGGCTATCAAAGATCTTTATCTAAGTGCTTATGTAAACAACACTTTAGCAGCTACATACATGGTGGATTATGTGACGGAATCAGCAAAACATAGTAAGATAATCCGTGTGAGCATTTGATGCGCATCAAATGCATAGCTGGACCGGAGGTCGACCAAATTTGTTTTTGGTTGAATGATTGGTGATGGAGGGAATTAGCAGGTGGTCATAACGGGCACCACTAAAGCCTCTAGACAAGGAAATGTGTTGTGTTTGTGTATGAAAAAAACCTTAGTTTCAGATCATTGTTTGGGCCCATTCTAACATGACATGTTTCTTTTGGGGTTAAATTTCGTTAGCTGGACATAGATCGGATATCTAGATTTTTGAAAGTATTTTTGATTTGCTTCATATGTTCGAAATCTAATTTTTCGATTTGCTTTGCTTCGGTAAAATATGGATATCCGGAAAAATGGATATCCGAAAATAAAAAATATTTGTGGATGTTTACGAATATTTAAAGATATCTCATCCATTTTGATTAATACAATTAATCATACAAATTTGATACAAATTTATCTTGTAAAATATTTTTTGCATGATATATAAAATAAAAATTAAAAGAAGTAGTGAATCTACATCCTTTGTAAATTTTTTTTTTGTCATCCTTTTGTAACTTTTTTAAACTTAGCTAACAATTATAATAACAAAAAATTTAAGAAAAGATTTATAATTTTTTTCTCTTCTTTTTGGTAATACTTTGATATAAATAATAATGTGAATACAATTTGTCAAATCATATGTTAGAATAATAATTATATAATTTTATACATTTAAAACTTTAAATATAATCAAGATATACATGTATTTATCTATTGTTGAATTGGAGAGCGGATATCCGCTTTCCAAAATTGTAATATTTCTTATTTGTTTCACTTTTAACGGATATTGATTTTTAATATTTTTTTGCTTTGAAATTTATCGGATATCCAGAATTTTCGGATCTGGATGGAATCACATTTAATAGATAAAATGCCCTGTCCTCCTACTTCTCAAGTTCTGGTAACTTTTGTTATATCACGATGCCTACTGCTAGATATAAAACAAAACGACAGGATGTGTGCTACTTGTTATTTACGTACCTAACATCTATTGTTTTATGAATACTAGCTACTAGTAAACAAACCAAATCATCCAACTCTATGAAAACGACGTTAGATCTTTTCTAGTCCATCTTAACGTTTTGCGTCATTCAATGCAATTCAATCGTTAGACTAAAAGCTTATCAAAATTTGTGGAAAAAAAGAAGGTACTTTAGGTGAAAAAAATAAGAAGGTATTTTAAGATGTAATTTTTTTTTTTGTTTTGACAATATCTGTAAGACAAAAGGCTTATCAAATCATCCAATCCTATCACTTATTTTCCCAAAGTATCTGTATCTACCTTTAGAAATATTTTAATACCTCATATAATGAAATGTCTTGGGTGTTCTAGACGCGTAGTTCAATATATGGGGCAGCATAACCCGATCGCCTCAAACAAATACAGTCCTCTTAGCTTGACAACTGTTCTAATCCCTAATCAGAACTTGGGCCATGTAACTCATCTTTCACAAAAATATTAACAAACGAAAGAAAGCAATCAAAACGCAGCCAGCCACTTCAAGTAGGAATTAAACAAATGTACAAAATTGTTGTGTTCCACTTTTTAGTGTCGGAACTAGAGGTGTCAATTTTTCATCGGCGCATCAGGTCCACCATAAGTGTCTTTTCAGGTTGAGATCTAAACATTATATTACATAATTCCCAATTGGCAATGAATATTTATGTAGTGGGATTACCTCTACTTTGATCAAAATATAGTGGGTGGGATCTTATCACTCCTTTCACGTAAACTATAATATATGTTATGTCACAAGTAGACGAATAGTGGGGGTGGTTAATGTCGTCATTCTTCATTTATTTCCAGTCGATAAGCTTTAGATCCATGATACAGTGACTTGTAAGTTTATGTAACAAAACCTTGTGTTGAACCTCCCAGCAGAAGTGCAGAACAAAAATGGAATAGTATATTCATGAGAATCTATTACTGAATCCCATGAGCAGAAACCGAAACATTTCATGTGCATTCTATAAATACGATCGAAAGTTTGGTACATGCGTTTAGAGATGTTCACGAATCACAAAACCCAATATATGCTGATTTTCGTTTTTACATCCGCTACCTTAATTTTTATTTCAGAAAAACAAAAATAGCAATATATCGATCAACTTAATCACAGAGTGTATTAGGAGTGACAATGCAGACGAAAACGATAAGATAATCACTATTATTAGGGTTAACCAAATTAAATAGGAACTAGGAAAAAGTAGGGTATTAAATATTGTTATTTCTTGACACATTTTAGAAACGGTATAGTGTAACGTACCAACTTACGTTTTCTGCAAGTTTTTTTTTTCTTTTCTGGTAAAAAAATTAGTGGAAACTTTCGTTGTCTCCAGCCATCAGAAAAATCATACTGACAAATTCAATCCAGTTCTTTAAAAAAAATCAAGTTCTTTCCTTTATTTGTTTGTTAGCCAGCTTCAATACACACACATTCATATATTAAATTAATATATTCAAATATATATACACATTAATGTTTTATTGTTTCACAAAATA
Source organism: Eruca vesicaria subsp. sativa (assembly GCA_932364175.1). Classification (NCBI taxonomy): domain Eukaryota; kingdom Viridiplantae; phylum Streptophyta; class Magnoliopsida; order Brassicales; family Brassicaceae; genus Eruca; species Eruca vesicaria. The sequence continues at coordinate 107,291 of CAKOAT010051710.1, read as the reverse complement.
AACTTCTCTGTTCTCTAATGGAACCTCTGTGTTAAGCTCCAAATACAGTTTTAAAGCAAAACAAAACTCAAAAGTCTGGAGATCAATACATCAGCTGATCCTCAATCTCACGGATTAATTGTGTTAAAAGGTACGTGTTTATTGTATTGATGCTTCATTTCATCAGACCATTACTTAAAACTTCATCCCTGTGGTTTTTTTTTATTTCATAAAGCTGTCATCTTTGCTAAAACAATTTTTTTTTTTTTTTTTTTAAGTTTGCTCATACTGCATCCCTTGAATCTAGGCTTTGTGAAGATGAGTGGTGAAAAGTTTGGATTTTTGATCTGGGTTTCATTTATTTCTTGCTTACCCTGCCTCTGCCATGGATATGTACCGGTAGATAATTACCTTATCAACTGTGGATCAACCAACAATGTCACTGTATCTGGTCGTGTGTTCATCTCTGACAAACTTGCCTCAAACCTCCTAAACTCTCCCAGTGAAATCTTGGCTGCAAGTAACCGGAACTCAGTTTCGGATATCTACCAGACGGCGAGAATCTTCACAGGAATCTCTATCTACAGATTCTCCATCGCTAAAGGCCCACACTGGGTTCGTCTCCATTTCAGTCCTTTTCATTACCAAACCTTCCAAATGTTGTCAGCCAAATTCTCAGTCTCGTCGCAAACACATGTCTTCTTGAGTGACTTCACTGTGAAGTCACGAGTTATTAAGGAATATTATCTAAACGTAGCCACGGATCACCTCGAGCTCACGTTTACTCCCTCTACTAACTCCTTCGCGTTTGTGAACGCACTAGAGGTTGTCTCCGTTCCTGATACATTGATCAACGGTGTTGCAGGCAGTCACGGACAAGCTCTCGAGACGGTTCATAGAGTCAACATGGGTGGTCCACGTGTAACACCTAATAACGATACTCTTTCGAGGATCTGGGAGACAGATTCAGAGTTTCTAGTAGAGAAGAATCTAGTTAAGAATGTTTCTAAGATTCCGAGTGTTGATTATAAACCAGGTTTTGCAACAGAGGAAACTGCTCCAAGAACTGTATACGGTACTTGCAACGAGATGAACTCTGGTGCTAATCCGAATAGCAATTTCAATGTGACGTGGGAGTTTGATGTCGAAACCGGTTTTCGTTACTTTCTCCGGTTTCATTTCTGTGATATTGTGAGCAAGTCTTTAAACCAGCTTTACTTTAATTTATACGTTGACTCGATGATGGTTGTCAGGGATCTTGATTTAAGCGTTTATCTAAACTCTTTAGCCGCTGCATACGTGATGGATTATGTGATGGAATCAGCAAAAGAGAATGATAAAATTATCCGTGTGAGTATTGGTCCATCGAGTTTACGTGGGGCTTACCCTGATGGGATTATGAATGGGTTAGAGATTATGAAGATGAATAACTCTAAAGGTCAGCTTAGTACAGGGACATTTCTTTTGCCTGGTGGTTCAACCAAGAAGAAGAAGAAGAATGTTGGTGTGGTTGTTGGTGCAATCGTTGGTTCTTTACTTGCTTTAGTGGTTCTTGGAGGTTTCTTTATACTGTTCAAGAAACGAAGACGAGGTAATCACTCAAAGACTTGGACTCCTTTGTCTACAGGCTCAAGTGGAGGAGCTACTGTTGCAAGTATAACTTCTAACTCAAGCTACCGAATCCCTCTTGCTGCGGTTAAAGAAGCAACAAACAGCTTCGACGAGAACCGTGCCATTGGAGTCGGAGGTTTTGGTAAAGTGTACAGAGGAGTGCTACAAGATGGGACGCAAGTAGCTGTTAAAAGAGGTAACCCTAAGTCTCAGCAAGGGTTTGCAGAGTTCAAGACAGAGATCGAAATGTTGTCTCAGTTCCGACATCGACATTTGGTTTCTCTAATCGGTTACTGCGACGAGAACAGCGAGATGATTCTTGTTTATGAGTACATGAAGAACGGGACGTTGAAGAGTCACCTCTACGGTTCTGGTTTACCTAGCTTGAGTTGGAAGCAACGTCTTGAGATATGTATTGGATCAGCTAGAGGGTTACATTATCTCCATACCGGTGACTCCAAATCTGTGATCCATAGAGATGTTAAATCAGCAAACATATTGTTAGATGAGAATCTAATGGCGAAAGTTGCGGATTTCGGATTGTCTAAGACCGGACCGGAGATAGACCAGACACATGTGAGTACCGCGGTTAAAGGAAGTTTCGGTTATCTCGACCCTGAGTATTTTAGAAGACAACAGCTCACAGAGAAGTCAGATGTTTACTCATTCGGAGTCGTTATGTTCGAGGTTCTATGCGCGAGACCCGTTATAGACCCAACGCTTCCTAGGGAGATGGTGAATCTTGCGGAGTGGGCGATGAAATGGCAGAAGAAAGGACAGCTTGAACAGGTTATTGATCAGTCGTTGCGTGGTAAGATTATCCCTGATTCGCTAAGGAAGTTTGGTGAAACAGGGGAGAAGTGTTTAGCTGATTATGGAGTTGATAGGCCATCGATGGGAGATGTGTTGTGGAATCTTGAGTATGCTTTGCAGCTTCAAGAAGCTGGTGTTGATTGTGATCAAGAAGATGATAATAGTACCAACATGATCGGTGAGTTACCGTTACGGTTTAATGATTATAACAACCATGGAGACACGAGTGTTAGTGTTGCTGTAGTTGCGAGAGAGAGACGGTTTGGAGAAGAAGAAGAGTCGTGTGGTGATGATCTTTCAGGTGTTTCCATGAGTAAAGTCTTCTCACAGCTCGTGAAATCTGAGGGGCGATGAATGATGATAGTCTTATGTACATGATTAACGAGATTAGAGTGTTGTTTTAATTTTGTGCACAAAAAATAAAAATAAAAAACTGTTGTTTCAATTAACCAATCGAAAATGCGTACCAACCGGTTTGATTCGGTTTAACGCACTTAACCGTGTGGATAACGCAACGATAAAGGCGTAGTTACATGTAAACGAAACGTTACCGCAACAAACAAACACGCTGAAAGAAACCCCACAACGCAAATTCAAGTATCGAGATATACAACACATTCCTTCAGTAATCTTTGATTTACCTTTCTGACTGTTTTGAATGAGTTTGGATCAAGGCACTCGTATGTTCCTCTTTCATATACAGCTGTTCTGACCCTAAGGTTCCCCTACTCTGAATAACCATAATCTGAGTTCCTTGTGGTAAAACCAACCTCTATCATAACAGCAACTTATCAATCAAATCAAAGCTTCAGCCAAAGAGAACAGAGGAAATGGATATTCAAGATTGTTAGTAGAGAGAGAGAGAAAAAAACGTACAGTTCATCTGCTGCGTATAGCTGTGCTTGTTCTTTTGGCATACTGGAACAGTAATTTGAAGCAATGTCAATGTGTTATATTGGAACAAGATGATTCATAAGTTGGCAAATGAGATGTTGAATACTGATCTCTTAACAAAACCTGTAAAATGTGTAAGACAATAACTCATACGAGAACCTTTTGAAACTTGCTCGCTGCAACCAACGAAAATGATAACACATTTATTTTAAGTTAATCGAGAGAAGGGATGACATCTGTTGCACAGGAAATTGGGATTGATTTGGTTGCTGCTGATACTGCTGAATAAGCTGGTTATAATCGTTTCTTGAAACTGTATTGGGCGACCTTAGAGGTCTCAAGCCAAGACCTTGTAGCCCACCAGTCTGGTCACAAAATAACAATTATACGAGAAGTGCAAATGGAGGAAAGTCTTGGCTTGAATTCATGTAGGGATACAAGATGTAGTATGTGATGAATATGCTCCCCCCAAGTTGAAACCACTAGATCTAGCCATCTGTTAAATTATATAATCAAATCTCTCCTTAATACATTTAAATTAGTTAGTTATCACACAAAGAGTTGTAACTCTTCATGTTGTGTCCTTTTAATAAGAAAAGGTGTGTCTGTACAATTAAGAGTTATGTCTTTACAATTAAGAATTGTATCTTTACAACAAAGAGTTGTGTCTTCTCAACACATCAGTTCATTCTCTATAAATATAGATCGAGTATTTGTCTCAGAAAACAATTTAGTTTTGAATGTAATACAATACAAGTTATACTTTGTTTTTTTCTTTCACAAAACATAGCAAGTTAACTATATTCATATTTCTTTTCTTTTCTTTCTTCAAAATTTTAAACATTCATAAAAATCAACTTGGTATCAGAACCTTATGGTTGAAAGGTAGAGAGAAAACAATAACTAAAAAAAAATAGAAGAAGAACAGGGCATCATTGTAATATTCATTGCAAATTTCTAAAACTCAGAAGACTCTGATATTGATAATCAGACATTTTTAATATTGATAATCAAAAGAAAATTTCATGTGAAAAAGTGATCTCTATTTTCGATGGGGAGAAGTATGACTTCTGAAGTATTAAGATGACAACCATTCTCAAGAGTAGGAAGTTATTGTCTGTGGTTGAAGAAGGCGTGGGAGTCCCACCAGCACAATTGGATGAAACCCTTGAGACAGCAAGAGTAAGATCGCTTAGAGAAGAAGCGATGGTGAACGATACAATGGCTTTGCAAATTCTGCAAACTGCCGTATCGGATGATATCTTTTCTCGGATTGCAGCAGCAACAACATCTAAAGAGGTGTGGGATGCATTGAAGGCAGAGTATGAAGGTTCTGCTCAAGTCCATTTGATTCGACTTCAAACGTTGCGAAAGGAGTATGAAAATCTGAAGATGTCAACAAAGATGTCAGATTTGATCGCAGTTTTGAAGGCTCGTGAAGCAATGTTGGCTGTAAGAGAAGAAAGCACAAGTGAATGAGCATTCGATGCTCGTGCTAAACAGAAAAATTCTGGTGTCAAACAAGACAACTCAAAATGCCGTGGAGGCAAGAAGTGGTGTGATTTACGCAAGAAGAACAATCACAGTGAGAGTGAGTGTTTTAGGAAATAGAAAAAGAATGATCCTAAAAAGGATTACAACGGCAAGTTAGGTCATTTTTCAAATCAGTGCTACTCAAAGAAAAATGAAAAAAACACATTTAAGTCTCGAAGAAGAAGACTTTGATGATGATCATTTGATGAAGATCATATGTTGTTCAGTGCGAGTGAAGCAACAACAATGATGGAAGATGTCTAATTAATAGACAGTGAAGCAACTAATCATATGAAAAAGGAAGATAATTACTTCTCAAGGCTTGGAGTGTCAAGGTTCCAATAAAGATTGGAAATTGAAGCATAGTCATGAGAACCGGTAAAATAGGTATTACCGTCGTGACTAAGGGTGGCAAGAGGACCATCAGGAATGTATTTTTGGTTTCAGGTTTGGAAAAAAAATTGTTGAGTGTTCCACAAATTGTTTCAAGTGGATACCAGGTGAATTTCCAAGAGAAGAGATGCATCATAGAGGATGCGAAAGGAAGGAAGATAATGAATATCACAATGACTCACAAGAGCTACAGAATTAGGATGAGTTCGGCCCAGGAAGAAGAAGCCATGAGCGCAAGTGAGCAAAACAAAATGGAGACATGGCACAAGAGACTTGGTCATGTAGGCGACAAAAGGTTGCAACAACTGCAAGACAAAGACTTGGTAAAGAGATTACCAAAGTTTTAGGTCAGGAAGGGAGCATGTGAGGCATGTAGACTTAGAAAGCAATCACCCAAAAGCTTCCCAAAGGAATCTCAAACTAAGACAAGTGAAAAACTTGAGATTGTACATACAAATGTACGTGGACCAATGCAACATCAATCCATTCATGGAAGCCGATATTTTTTGTTATTCTTAGATGACTATACTCACATGTGTTGGGTATATTTCATGAAACAAAAATCAGAGACCTTCTCATTGTCAAGAAGTTCAAAGCAATGGTGGAGAAGCAATCGGGTTGTACCATCAAGACATTGAGGTCAGATGGTGGTGGTGAGTTCACTTCACATGAATTCAACCGGTTTTGTGAAGAAAAAGAAATCAACAACCAAGTTACCTTGCCTTATTCACCACAACAAAATGGTGCAGAAGAGCGGATGAATATGACCTTGGTGGAGATGACTAGAACTATGTTGGCATAACAAGATTTACCACTCAAGTTATGGGCAGAAGCGGTATACACTGCCTCATACCTTCAAAATCGTCTACCATCAACGGCAATATAAGATGATGTCACTCCTATAAAGAAGTGGCGTGGACACAAGCCAGATGTGTCACACATGAGAATGTTTGGTAGCATATATTACATACATGTTCCAGATCAGAAGAGAAGGAAGTTAGATGTCAAGGCAAAGTGTGGATTCTTTATTGGATATATAAATCAATCCAAATGCTATAGAGTTCTCACCCTGGAGAATGAGAAGATTGAAATATCAAGAGATGTAAAGTTTGAAGAAAGCAAGAAGTGAGACTGGAAAAGGCTAGAAGAAGTCAAGAAGACATTGGAGATGTCTACGGAAGACTCTCAGTTGCCTAACGAATTGTCTATGGAAGACGATCAATCGCCTAAAGAACAAACACAAACCGAAGATATTTCCAGCCCTGCTTTTTTTTTCATTCAAAATAATGATCCTGATACTAGTGATGAAGATGAAGAAGATGCTGAGCCACCAAAGAAGTTTAAGTCTATGGTTGAGATCATGGAAAAGGCACCAAGAGTAGAGCTTGAAGAGGCGGCTCAAGCAATAGAATATTGTCTTCATGCACATGAAGACCCATACACTTATGATGAAGCGTGTGGTAGCAAGAAATGGATAAAGGAAATGAATGACGAAATCACCATGATTGAGAAAAACAAGACATGGGAACTAGTGGATAAGTCAAAGAAGAAGAATGTGATAAGTGTGAAGTGGATCTATAAGATCAAAACCAATGCAAACGGAAGTCACATCAAACATAAGGCACAACTAGTTGCAAGAGGTTTCTCTCAATCATATGGCGTTGACTACCTTGAGACCTTTGATCCTGTCTCAAGACATAATACAATAAGAGCCATAATCACATATGTAGCTCAGATGAAGTGGCGTTTGTATCAGACGGATGTGAAGTCAGCTTTTCTCAATGGGGAATTGAAGGAAGAAGTGTATGTCACACAACCACCTGGGTATGTGACACAAGGAAATAAAGAAAAGGTGTTGAGGCTATACAAGGTTTTATATGGTTTAAATCAAGCCCCAAAAGCATGGTATGGAATGATAGATTCATATTTTCTTCAAAACGAGTTTGAAAGAAGTATGAATGATGCAGCTTTATACATCAAGAAGCAAGGAGGAGATGTGTTGATCGTGAGTCTGTATGTGGATGATATAATCATCACTGGAAAAAATGTTAAGATCATCAACACATTCAAGGATAATATGAAGAAAGAGTTCGAGATGATGGATCTTGGATTGCTGAACTATTTCCTTGGAATGGAAGTAATTCAAGATAATGGAGGCATATTTCTTTCACAAGAAAAATATGCAAACAAACTTGTTGATAAGTTTGGGATGCGACACAACAAGGTTGTAAGCACTCCACTTACACCACCAAATAAAAGTGTTGATGAGGATGACAAAAAGTATGGAGATCCGACTAAGTATAAAAGTATTGTTGGAGGGCTTCTGTACTTATGTGTATTAAGACCCGATGTGATGTAAGCAAGCGCCTACCTCTCAAGATACATGTCATCACCTCGGATGAAGCACTACCAAGAAGCCAAAAGGGTGTTAAGATATGTCAAAGGAACATCACATTTTGGAGTGTTCTTTACAAGTGTGAAGGAACCATGACTTATAGGCTACTCGGATAGCGATTGGGGTGGTTCTAAAGAAGACAAGAAAAGCACTTCAGGTTATGTGTTTACTCTTGGTTCAACTATATTTTGTTGGCAGTCAAGCAAGCAACAAACAATGACACAATCAACAGCTGAGGTAGAGTACATAGCCGTATGTGCATAAGCAAATCAAGCCGTGTGGCTACAAAGACTATTTGAAAAGTTTGGTCAGAAGTTTGAAGGAGGGATTCCGATCTTATATGACAACAAATCAGCAACAACAATTGGGAAAAATCCAGTGCAACACAGAGTGACGAAGAACATAGAGGTCATGTATCATTTTGTGAGGGAAGTTCAGCAAAAAAGAATCATTGAACTGGAATATTGCAAAGGAGATGATCAAGTCGCAGACATTCTCACAAAAGCATTAGGCGGTTCAAGGTTTGAAGATCTCAGGAAGCAGCTTGGAGTGAAGTCGAGATATGATTAAGGAGGAGTGTTAAATTATATAATCAAATCTCTCCTTAATACATTTAAATTAGTTAGTTATTACACAAAGAGTTGTAACTCTTCATGTTGTGTCCTTTTAATATAAAAATGTGTGTCTGTACAATTAAGAGTTATGTCTTTACAACTAAGAGTTGTATCTTTACAACAAAGAGTTGTGTCTTCTCAACACATCTGTTCATTCTCTATAAAAATAGACCGAGTCTTTGTCTTAGAAAATAATTCACTTTTGAGTGTAATTCAATACAAGTTATACTCTGTTTTTTCTTTCACAAAACAGAGCAAGTTAATTATATTCATATCTCTTTTCTCTTCTTTCTTATAAATTTTAAAGAGTCATAAAAATCGATGCATAGTTGCCATATTCCAAACATAAAATAACCATATCAATAGAATTGTTTCCTAATTTTGGAAACAGTATAAAACTTACTGGAAAGTTTTGAGAGTGCATCACTGACATAGCATTATTCATGGGGTTGTTCTTTCTGATGTATTTCCAACGGATAATCAGAACTACCACCTGCAAAAAAATCTACTATGTTTGTGAATAATCCAACAGGTTTAGCTTCTAGGATTTAGAAACACATGCATTGACAATAAAAGAATAGCACATTTTATATCCATGTAAGGCATGAAAGTCTTCATTTTGGATGCGGAACTCCTGGTAAAGAACCTAGAAAACTCACCAAAAGATTATGAGAGGAACAAGACTTCTTTTATGTTAAAAGTAAACCAATTTCAAAAGATGTTCAGCTAAATTGACTACCGAGTTGTCATTGATTGCCTCAAGTTACCTCCACCAACCATGTTTTCCATTGCATTTGTAGTTATTCAAGGTCTTGCGTTTCTAAACAACTGGGACATTCCCATTGAAACACTATTCTGATAACTAAGTCCTTAGATGTGGAGGGAACCCAAGGAATAGAATTATAGAACCACCAACTCCATTTGTGTTACTAATATATCCAGGATTGCCAACACTATTAATTCCTCCTCTGTTTGAGATTCCAGAATGCCCATGTGAGCTATATGAGATAACTACAAAAACAACAATTGAAAAATATGAGATATATATTAAGAAAAAAAATATATTTCATAGAATTTTTTGAAACCAACTGCACCTGAGAGAGAGCAACAAGTATCTTCCACAGGAAAAACTCTCATTAGGTTGTTGTACACCAGGATATGGTATGCTATTCATACGTTAGTTTCTTGATGAAAGTGTACTTGTGCATTTTCCCGACATTATAGCCACCATGAAGATTACGAAATCCCTGAAGAGTTCCTGCATGAAGAAAACCTGTGGTCCTATGTAAGTTCCAGAACAGAGGAAAATATAGAAAAAGATGTCAAGATAAGTATCATCACAACCACCAGAATGATGAAAACTAGAAGATGGTGCACCAGAATAGAAAGGAAACATCAAAAGATCTCCCAGACCCATCTGGTAGATTCGAAGCTGAAACCATTGAGCGAGGAATGCCAAGGAAAGAATACAAGAAAACGGTTGATCAGTAAGATAATAACATATTTTGAGCTTTGATAATATATCAATGCGGAAAAGAACGTATACATGAAGGTTTGAAATTGCAGGAGCTGACAATCACGCGAGACAATTTATCATTCGGCTACAAGACACGCAACAACCTACAATCTGAGACTGAGAGGGAATACACAAAACCACACGAATTCATATCTTGAGAAGGACAAACAAAGCTGAAAAAATTCACAATCAAACACAAGAAACAATACTTCACATAAGACATAATAACCACCAGCGGAGTCACCATAGTATACACGCATAAGCGGGAGATAAAGAAATCAGCAACCATGAAATCAACTTCTAACAGTAATCGATAGCTGGCCAAACACAAGAAACTGTACTTCAAATGTAATAAAAATACAAAGATCAATAAGAAAAGCTTATATTGATTTGCAGAACAGAAACATGGATACCGATTACAATCTCTCTCTCTCTCTCACTCCAAACCCATATCTCATATAACTCTCTCTCTCTCTCTCTCTCTCTCTCTCTCTCTCTCTCTCTCTCTCTCTCTCTCTCTCTCTC